>JAZHYW010040730.1:0-10752 GCA_037355805.1 Ixodes ricinus | reverse complement strand
CAGCGTTTCATTCCACCCTGGACAGATGGCTCTACCTTACACAACAGGAGAAGTGGGCGCAGCTTTACAGGATGTCTCTATCTCATCGCACCAGCAACCAACCGAACACGCCATCGATTCGACATCCTCAAGGACGTTGAAAATCATGGCGGCGAGTTTGATTTGCAGTGGCATTCTCTGTCGTCGTTTCCAAACCACCGTGCTCTGTCAATGTTACAAGGCCCTGCACGTTTCTGTGGGCGACACAGTGCACGCGGAACGCACCTTCACCGAAGCCGACGTTGAAACGTTCGCTAAGCTCACAGGAGACACTAATCCCATCCATCTTGATCGGGAGTATGCTCGGCGTAAACACTTCCAACGACGAGTGGTTCACGGAGCACTCATCAATGGGTAAGTGCTTTACCCACTCTCTGAAAGAACGAGAAAAGAAAAGAAACTGACGCATGAAGGGTCAGCGTGATTTTCATAAGACATGGGTCGGAAACCCCCATTTCCCAACATCAGTGATTGGTTCTCACACCAGTGATCGGCATGCCAATGCTAACCAGTAATTGATAGGTGTATCTGGGCTGCTGCCAATGATCGGCAGATGCTAGGCCAGTGCCTGGCGACGCTAGACATGGGTCAAGTGCTTGCTTTGTTAGAGCTACCAGCAGGGGCGGATGCAGGAATTTCCTGAGGGGGGGGTCAGGTGTTTATCAGCGTACCATATGTTTAGGAACCCCTCCCCCTCTCCTTCGTTTTACGCCCTAAATTTTACACATGCATAAATCAAAAGGGGGGTCAGGACATCCGGACCCCCCTCTAAATACGCCCCTGGCTACCAGTGATTGGCACTTGCTTGAGAGAGCATGGTTGATGCATGGGCACAGCCAGGCAATCATGGAGGTAGAAATAGGATGAGGCGACATATCGGCTCATGCAAGCCAAACAAGAAAATCCCCAGAAAAACCAGAAGTAGAGGTCGCGGTTGGTGGGAAGGTGGGAAGGCCCCCTCAAGGGTGCCCAAATTCGTCTGATAGCATCCAAGGGTGCCCCTCCATCCAAACCGGAAGTCTCCCTCGGCTCCACCTCTGGTGGTGTTATGTCGCCTTCAGAAGCTTCCTACCTCCATGCAGGCAGTGGTTGTACTGCACTGGATAAATGTCTCATCCACAACCGAAAAAAGTTGCCCGTTGAGGTAAACTAACTTCCGGCTGTCTAAACATGCATACAACGCAATTACTTACCAGGCAACGTTTAGTAACTGTTTAGTGGTATGTCAATGGTTGACACTTTTTACGCCAGCGCTTGTCAACGTACGCCTGGCACTTTTGCAAAAAATTCATTCGCGAGTGGCACTTTCTTAGGCTGCCCTGACAAAACATGCAGATGCTGGAAGGTGGTAAGGACTTGGAAAGGATATCTGTCTATACTTCGTTTCGCCTTACGATGAACCACGGTGGCAATCCAGCACTGTGAACCTATCGCACAACTAGGCACTCCATGTGTCGTTGCCTGCCTCCCCCCCCCCCGAAGGTCATGCAACACTCCCACGGCATCGGATTGGCTCCGGTGGTGATCGTACACACTACAGTCTATCGTAGGGTTTAACGGAATACAAGAAATATAGCTTGTTCAGGGTGGGTTTAGCCAAGAATGTGCCAAGCGTTTTGCTAACGAATGGTGCCAGTTAAAGGCCGACGACCAGACTCGAGATTCTGCAAAGCAGAACATCCTCCTCACCATGGGGGAGGAGGAAACAGGCAACGGTGGACAGGGTAGAAGAGGAAGCGAGGGAAAAGTGGAAAGTGCAAACAGGTCGTCGGTCTTTAAGAGAGAGCTTTCGTCGCAAAGAGACCAAACTCCCCAATTTAGTAGTGTGCTAATTTCTTGTTATAAACGCAAGCGTAGTCTCTTCGGTTGTTGGAACCAAGATGCCGGGACCAGGATCGGTCGTCGTGCGCCAGCTTCTAGACTTTCCGAGGCCCCGTAAGCGTTGCGACTTACTCTCGTCGTCGTGTCGCACGGCGCATCACGGTCTTCTTCTGCATGGAAGCGCTATGGTCGCTGACAAGGTGAGGCCGACAGGGAGGCGCTTCGGTTGTTCCACCTCCAGCCTTCGACACCTTGTGCACCTCAAGCGGTTGCGCGCAGCCAAACCGCGCGAAGTGCTTGGACCCTGTGCCGCAGGCCGTGTGTTCAAAAAACGCTCTCTGCGGTTCTCACTTTGTCAGTGACCGTAGTGTAGGGTTGATCTTAACAGTGCTTCTGTGCGCATCTCGCCTTGCAGTGTTCATTGGAGAGCCCTTCAGGGTTACCGTGAAGGTCACTGCAGTCCGGAAAGCCATCGTGAATTGCACGTACGAGTGCATCACAACATACGGGAAAGTAAGCATTTGTGTTGAACTAAGCACTGCCGTAAGATACCGCGGGAGGGCCCACTATCGACGTCTTCCAAACTTGGGAGTTCTGCAAATTGTACGTTGAGCGCCCGATTTGATTGGACAAGTGCCTCTATCTAGATTAATCCAGTTTTCAGTGAAAATGGTGTGGGCGCTCCCCGTTATTTTACGGTAGTTAGTAGCACAAGTTTTATGTTATATTGTTTGTGAGCTTATTTTGCAAGCCGTGCGTTATAGCCAACATGGGACATTTTCGGGCTTCACGTTTTTCTCGAAAACGGGAGGCTGAAGCGTAAAACAAAGCTTTGTGTTCGTTGTCACAAACCTGTTACTGAAACGCTGCTTAGAACCAAGAACCAATGCCGTTATGGTTAGGTAGGTACAGTTAAGCCAGCCAACATGTTAGGTTGCTACTCGTAATGATTGTTGTAGTAAATTAAGTCTTTTTAAACGGTGGGTTCTCAAACTGAGTTCTTAAGAACATCACTAGTTTAGTCATGTGGAAAGGTTTTCTCAGTTGAAAGGGAAACTGAACCGGTTCTGTATTTGAGGAAAAACACTTAGATTGTTTTCACCCGACCTTCCACATGACGAATATTGAGATTACCTTTCAATCTGGTGCACGGAGGTTGCAGAAAATCATTCTCAAAGTTCCGTCGAAACCCCCCCCCCCCCTTCCCGGAGCGTGAAGTCGTATCGGGAGTTTTCGGAATCTCGCCTTCTTGGAGCGTGAAGTCGTCGGGAGTTTTCGGAATCTCCGCTTTCGCACATCTTCAGCACCTATAAAAGCTATGCACGGGCTCTTGCTATTTTCAGGAAGGTCAGAAAAAGGTGTCACGACTGGTGTCATTGTGGGGGAATGTACCTGGCAAGATTGCAGTAGCATGCGCTGCCCACACGAGCGACATGTGCTTGGCGGCCGAAAGATCCTGGTATGACGTAACAACGGGTCGGAGGTTTTTGTGTTTTCTGGTTTTTATTCACATCTGGGAAAACAAACGCGATATTCAGATTCATGGGATAAAACTACGCTAGAATCAACCTCTATCTCATTTCTTTAAGTGTTTCAGCTTCCCTTAAAGTTCTGTTTAACCCACGAGCCCTGCATCGCTGCATAATTATGAGCTAAGCACCGACTAGTGCTTGTGTTACTTTCAAGAATCGCTAGGCTTTCTAATTGCTTTACTGCAACAATGCCAGGAGGGATTGGCTTCCTTGGCCATCATTCGTGGCAGATGGGCGCTCAGAATAAAAAAAGCTAGAAAATTCCTGCGCTATTGTTAAGTATCCAGTGCTTTTACTGACTTTGCTCACCTTTTACAACAGCCAGACTCTTTAGTTTTTCAATGTGAGTGAGGTCTGTTAACCATTGGTATTACCCATCTTGCATGGGCTCTCTTTCACCAGAAAGTCATGTCGGGCGAAGTCAAGCTCTACCTGCCCCAGGATCAAACCAATCTTGATCAATAAAGTGAGTTTGTTTTGTGTAATGACGAGTCGAAGAACAACTAGAAATTGTCTTACTGTTCACCTTGTGTTCATTATAAAGGGAGGTCCAAAAGTCTTTATTCGAACTATGAGTAGAGTGGTCTAGAGGGATGTATTTAAACTGAAATACAATGCCCATTTGTGAACAGGTAGCCTTAAGGTCGGTTCACAGATTCGAGGTCCTGACCCGTTACGACAAGGGAACAACATCGGGTAGTTCTGGAATACTTCCGACCTACGTATAACTAAATCATAGGTTTTGGAATATTTGAAAGATCAAATCTATGCACCATCTGCGAAGAATGGTCGCTTGCAACATTGTCACAATTATTTCCAAAACGCGGTGCGAGAACAACTCATAAAAAGTGCACCGATAAGAAATGTTGCAGGGCTACCCGACAGGTGGGTGCGTCGTTGTCACCAGAGGTCGCGAGCGGACCCACGCAGTCGATCGACCTCGAATGCAGACGATTGAGCCGGCCTCAAGTTTCAAGTTCTAAGGATGCATTTATACTCCTCTTGTAAAGCTGAGTAAAAACTTAAGAAGATTTTCGTCCGTGCATCCTTTTACTGCTGCCGTTGGGTACAGAGTCATCTTCGAAGACCATGACCTTGGACACGTGTTTCGGTGATCCAAGACACTTTACGAGCACGATGTTGGCAGGTGGAAGTCGATTGAATGAAATTAAGATGCGGCGGGGACATTGACATATTCTCGTAACTTTCTACTGTCAAGTGCTACTGGCGTCCTTGCTTTCGTGGCTGCTGCAAAATCGCTAACGCAAATATCGAAAACTGATAGGTCACCAGTGACTACGGATCAAACTATCCCAGAAAAGGCAGCGCAGAAAACTTCTCCCAATCGCTAGACGTGCTCCGCCACTTTCCCACAGAACAGTTGGAGCCACTTGGCAAGTGCTCCACCGGCTCCAGATCTACAAGTGGCACACAAAGGGATCGCTTGAGTCTCGCGAAAGGCACAAGAATCCGCTACTATACTCCGTGTCACTAGTTATGTGCAGTGCATGCGAAGGCAACACCAGGCGAAGAGAGAAAGGGCGAGCACTAGGAAGGTGGGATGGGAGAGAAAATCAATGGAGGGCAAGGGGAGAAAGGGAGAGCACTAGGAACATTGGAGAGAGGTTTCTTCTTCTCATCCTTGGCGTTCCTAGTGCTTGGCCTTTCTCCCCTCGCCTGTAGTGCACGCAACTAGTGACACGGTATATAGGGGAGGGGGCTATTACTACTTGAGAGTGGAACACCTGCGGAATCCTTGCAGCCTTTTCGTTAGACGTGCGATCCAAGGAAAGAGGCACAGACAGAAGACATGGAGAGCCGACTTTTATTTTTAAATAAGAGGATGAGAACAGAGCTCACGAGTGTATTTGGGTATTAACATCATCATACTTAGAAATGCTGTCAAAAAGGCACTTGGAGAACAAAGAAAGAAAAAGTCCCGGCGTGGCCACGAAACATCGCTCGCGTTCGGTGAAGCCACGCATTTCACAACAGCAACAGGAACAAGAGTGGCAGTTAGTCAACAGTTGAAAAACACCTTTCCCACGTTTACGGCATTAACGAGGTTATTCCAATGGCACTGCCATCAGTCTGCAGGCTGCCTCGCACACCTAAAAACTTGATCATGTTGAGGATACATGGTGATGCATGCCCACATCATCGCACATGCCAGGACAAAAATTCAGTCTCGTCAAGCACATTGTAAGTAAGCCTATGGCGGTCGATCGTTCAGAAGCGTATGGCATGTAAACGGTGGCGGTGACGGTCTACTTCTTTTGCTTTTAATGCATAGTTTTCAGCATACACGAAATAGACAGGAAAAATCTCATCAAGCATATGTTTAGTGAATTCCGTGCATCTCGCTTGGCCGTCTGCGCTGTCGATAGCACCGCAGAAAATTCTGCAATTGCAGCAAGGTTAGACATGGCACGGGGCATTTATCATAAAGCTGTTGGCAAGACTGGAGTTTAGGAACAGCAGAGTAGAAAGGACACCATCTTTCAGGTAGATTCTGCAACAGGACGCAGATCATCTTCGTTGTTCTCAATGACTTTGACATTTCCCGACATATTTACACTACTCGTCTGTCGAAGGAGCACTTGCATATCACTGCACTGCCAGCATCCAGCATAGCCGTTTAGGCCTAAAACATTAAAACTATGAGTCTTAAAAATATGAAATAACACACTAACCAAGGCAGAAAAGGTTCCATCTTCTGATCTTATTGTATGTGCCCATGAAAAATGCAAAAGAAAATTGAATGTCATGGCAAAACTCAGAGGAATTAATTGTTTTTATTGTGCGGTTGATATCGCGCATCTCTGAATTTCCAACCAACAATCCTGCATCGTGTGAGGCTCTAGGTATTTCAACGATCGTCCGTAGCCACAGGTAGCGCTATAGCAAGGAGAAATTAAAAGCAGGGCAATAAAAGCTCCCCAAAAACGGGAGAATAGGCAAAACATTTTTTTTTTATTAAGCGCACGTTTTATTTGATGTGCAACAGTTTTGAGTAGCCTCGTTGCCCTCTAAAACTAACAAACACCGCAAAATGCGACCGTTTCTCGCCCTGAGAGTACATGAAATGTGGAGGATCGTGCGGCGAAAGAGAAAGGCGGCCGCAGTGTATGCAGCATGTAAAAGCTGAGGCACACGACAAAGGAGGTAAGACACCGCATAGCGAACTCCGCAAAATGGCCTGAAATTTGCTTGCGTCCACAACCCTGCAAAGGCGGCGACCGATGAACCACTGAAACCCCGGTCTCCGATTAGATGTGTGGTAACTTGAAATGCGGGCAAGCCCCCCACTGTGTTGCTTCGCGGGCCGAAGAAGCGGCATCGGCACTAGTTGGGACATCGAACTGGCACAATATCGGCTGAAAACAGGTATTGGCTGGCTACAAACTGACGTTGGTCGGCTCTGAAACGGCACTGACCGGTTTTTCGGTATCCAGCCGTCGCCATGAAATCCTGTTTTGGAAGGACAACTAGCAAACCCGAAGTTAGTCTTCCGAGACATACGGAGTCCCACAAAAAAAACTTGCGCGAGCTCCAACCGAGGTTTGGGCAGTATCCGGCTCTTTGCACTCGTGACTTTCCAATGTTCGTCTTCCCACTCCAAAACAACCAGTCTTCTCGGACACATTTGAACATGTTTTCCGGTGCTCTTTCATACGCGTCCCGACAACCTAAAATGTCTGCACTCTCCCGTGACGCTCCAACAATGTCACCGCGACACCTTGCCAAACGTAAAAACAAGGCTACGCGGAAGACAAGTACTACTGCACGACACCGACAAACCGAGCGCCGTCGAAGACACAGGACCTACTCGTTTTCTCCTCTGACACCGCCGGACGCCGACTGCCATGGCGCTGCCGTTGGTACGCGTACCGGTCGCGACAACGCCCATGCAAGGCTATGTCCTCGCACCTTGCATTACCGTTTTTGAGAGTTGTCTACTAAGGTATCTCCGTCTCGGAACGTCGTCTCTTTGCTTTGTCCGCATGCCGAGCAGCCGCAATCTCGGGATTGTTGGCGTACCCTCGGCGAAATCTTTGGCACGTGATTCTCGCGACCCTCTCGGCATTGCGCTTGGCAAAAGGCGCTCTAGGCAGTTCGTTCCGAGCGGCGTCTATGGTATAAACAAGCGGACCCGGGCCCTTCCACGGCGCATTCTCGAGCCTCGACGCGAACAACTACGTCGCATTGTGCGCCCTCGGCTCCGACCCAAAACAGGGGAGCCGGGAGCGCAAAGCTGCGACTGCCCAAGTTTCGTCTGCCGTGCCGCCCTCCGTCTGGAAGCACTGACCGTAAAAACAAACTCGGAAGCACGTCTCTCTGCGAGCGGCCGTTTGCCGCATCCAAACAGACCGGATCTGTCGTCGTAAAGACGAAGCAGGCTTACCTCGATTTCAAACTCTGGTGCCCTACCTCCGTAAGGAGGCCCACACGTCTGTGGCTCTCAAAATGCCAACGGCAAGCTGATGTCTAGTTTCGTTGCGATTAGGTTTCACGAAATTTTATGGGCCTTTCTCCACGTCCGAGGGCGCGGTAATTGCGTCCTCAAATGTGGAGCAAACGGCCGCTGCCGGAGAGACGGGCTTCTGCAGCAGGCCTCCCTCGAATAGGGAGGCAGACAGTACCCCCTGGCGACCCTCAGACCCAGCCCCCGGTGAGCTTGTGGAAAAGCTCCTCGTTGAGTGCCTGGTTCTGGTCCTTGGAGCGCATGCTGAGGAAGATGTAGCCCCCGATGAACTCGTGCACCGTCTTGCAGTCGGCGCTCAGACAGGCAAACGCCACGTGGGGCTCCTCCTCAAACTGCACCATCATCTGCTTCACCTCCCAGTTGACGTTCCAGGCCTTCATGGTGTTGAAGCGCCACGTCTTGATGTGGTCGCCCGTGGACAGCTCCATGCGCATGAGCCGGTTGAAGGCCACTCCGAGCAGCTCCTGCAAGGCCACCGTGGGTTAGCGTTTCGCGCAGGTTAACGTTTTGCGCAGGTTAGCACCTCGCACGGGTTAGCGCCTCGTGCAGGTTAGCGCCTCGTGCAGGGTTAGCGCCTCGTGCAGGTTAGCGCCTCGTGCAGGTTAGCGCCTCGTGCAGGTTAGCGCCTCGTGCAGGTTAGCGCCTCGTGCGGTGTCCCCACGACGACGACTCTTAGCTGAGTTTTTGTCGTCGGTAACCCCTTTTCAAAGCCCTGTCGAGCAACAGTGGCACTCGACATTTCTTGGGCACGAAGCGTGCTAGCGAGTCCGAGTCCTCTCCGATCACCGACGCGACACTCATTCTTGTCACAAGCCGAGCCTACGCCTAACGCCAGCGTAGCCCTCATGTCCTATACATGCTCGGAGTGCATGTGCGTCCTTCGATGCATTCGTCGGACACAACGCACACGTCTAACCTGCGTCTGAGCTGAATCTCGCTGCGGCAACGGCAAAACTCTAGTGCACGGGTTTGGAGAAAGACGCCCAACGGCGGCATACGCACCTCTTTCTTGCTGCCGGAGAAGCGCACGACAAAGAGGGAGATGCCAAACTCTGGCAGCGCCTGCCAGGCCTTGATGAAGCTCAGCTTGGCGTCCACCAGGGAGAGGTCCTTCACGTTGCCGTGCGCCTCCACGATGCGCTGGGTGATGGCCTGTGGAGAGCATTGTTTGCCGAGAGCTGCCACTACGCTCCGACGGCGAAATCTCTCCGCGGTAAAGTCATAAGTTTTTGCGTCCTTCCGTCTTCGTTGTATCGGCGTGTCGACTGCCTGCACTGGAACAACTACGAAAGCTACGCTCTGGAGTCGCGACGCTTCAGGCATCTTAGTGCTCGGCTGCCATGGCGCTTAAAATCGCTGCGCCGAAGTTAGTGGTGAAATTGTTCCGCTACGTCTATACTCTGTTTGACGATAATTTGGTGAACTGTGGCCCCTTCACCAATAAGAGCGTAGGCGCGAGGCATGTGACACCACATCACGGGAGCACGTGTGTCACTGCGCCAAGGAACCGGCTGTTGTCTGCTGGCCAAGAGTTGTATGCTGCAAAACCAACCAAATTCGGATGGTTGTCCACCGCCGCAACATTGCCGTCCGCTAAAGTAGTGAGTTCTTTGGGAGCAGTTCATGAGAGCACCACACTCAAATTACCACACTCACCACACTCAAAAAAAAAAAATTGTGTGAGTCCAATTGGCGTTAAATGAAAAATAAGCCTAGAACTACTTTTGGTCGCAGACGGCGCTGTTGACGCGGCGACAACGAGGCCTCCGCAGCCTCGACCATGGAGTGTTATCACGTGACTTGCTCCGACGCTCTTATCGGGTCACGGGGGCGCTGCTTAAAAAGTAACTGTTACTTCTCCAATTACTCCAGATCTACAAACCGACATGGTGTTCTGCCGGTTTGAAAAAGGGTGATTCAGACTGTCCACTGTTGGATTAGTATCCCAGAATTATGAAGTACTTATCTTCTTAATCCACGCTGGAGATTTGGTTCAAAGATTCCTTGGCAAGGAAGTGTTACGAACAAAGGGCGCCATTAAAAACGGGAGGAGAAAAAGTAACGGTTATAGGTAATTTTAGTGCTTCCAAAAGTAATCGGATTACTGTTGTGATTACTTCCTATTATTGTAAAATATTAAAAAATTACACCAAAAAGTAATCGATTACAAGTAATTCGATTTGCTGTAACGAGTACCATACTAGGAGTCTGCACCCACCTGCTTGGTCTTGAGCTTCTTGAGGAAGCGGGGTGCCACGAAGTCCTCCACCTCAATGTTGAGCTCGGAGGGGCCAGGGCAGGGGCTGGGGCCGGGCGCTGCAGCTGCAGGAACTGCTGGATCGAGCTGACCTCGGCATCATAGGATGCGTCCGCCATCGTCTTGCCCTTGGCCGCCAGCCGGCAGCCTGCCATCCACTGGGCGTACTGGTCCTCCTGTTGCGCGTGTAGAGGGCAATGTCTCCATCGTTCCACAGAGCGTTTGGGGCACACCCTTTCGGGGCGTGGCTAAAGTCGCCAACCACTCAGAGGGATACTCTATCGGTGTCTTGTTTTCTTTGAGGTCGCTGATTCGCTTCAAGATCAGCTTAACACACCAATAGACATGGCTGAACTAGTAACCCAAACAGTAGGTCTACAAGACCATCAGTCTGCATGAAGCTTCGGGAAGGACAAACAGACGCCCTCGGTGATGAGGGTCGGGGATGAATGCCCGTGGCAACCGACAGTCTCGTCGAATGCGTGATGAAACGACCGAGGACCCGGGCGGTAACCTCTGAGGAGGGTATGTGCCAAGTCACGATGATTGCTGACGTCTGTGAGGCGATTATGTGGACAACTAGCTACAGTGTGTATCTAAATTTTGTCCTCGAACCG
>JAZHYW010040729.1:0-113861 GCA_037355805.1 Ixodes ricinus | reverse complement strand
TGACTGGTGCATCGTACACACGTGAAACATTCCTGTACGTGGCTCGTCTCAGAAAAATGTTTGCTTTGTTAGCACACAAAGAAGCTTGCTTTGTACAGAAATCAAATATAATCAGTCACTCGCAAAATTTGTCAAGTCTGATAATGAAATACCTTTAAAAAAAACAAAAAACCTTGCATACAGACAGTCTGCGTCGTGTAAAATTGGAAGTTTTAAACACGTATTGTCCACATACTACGGTCCCAAGAAGAGGGTATATTAAAACGGCTTTTATTACTATTGTTTTATTAAACCCAATTCACTAAAGATTAAAAAAAAGGAAAAACAGTTTTGGTAATGATGATTTTCACGCACTGTAAATTGCCTGCGACGCCCTGAAACAATGGATGTCGTGCAGTCTTACCGTCTCGCAGCGAAGCCAGTACTCGGTCATTCCCTCGGGGCCGGGCACCTCCAGCCGGATCCCGTACTTGCCCTGGGCCAGGTACACGTCTGGAGTCACCTCGGACCCTGCGGAAGGAACGGGATGTCGCCGATCCGTCCAAGAACCGCGTCAAAAAGAAACTGAGAGCACTCACTTGTACATCTAGGTTACCGTTGCGTCACAAATACATGCCGATGCTTCATTTTGCCTTACGATGTACGACAACGGATGCTACAAGTCACGTCGGCCAATCCAGCACTCCACGCGTGACCTCTGGCTTCACGTTTCGCCTGAAAGGAGGGTGACACGACACCCTCCAAACTATGGATTGGCTACGGTGGTTTGTAGTGTCCATTGTGGTCCGTCGTAAGGTGAAACAGAGAATAATAACTGTTCTAAAAGTCCTTGTGTCAGTACTTAATTAACTTTACCATCTTTTTGTATTTGCAGTTTGTATCATTTATCACCCATTGCAGCAGATTCAAATGGCACAAGTCTCACCAAACGAGAAAAAAATAAATAAAAATATCTCTGCTGCTTTATTTGTGAAATATTGACCTCCACTACTCTCTCAATGAGTTGATGAGATAAACGAAATAAGCCTTTCTTTGTCCCTCCAAGACTGCTTACACCTCTAGAAAACTGAGGAACAATCCTCAATTTGGGTCAGTACATTAAACACGGCTGACATTACTTGCTATAACAGTGTGACAATTCTTTTTACAGTTTTACTTAGCATCCGTTTTGCAAGCGAAATGCCAGGTGCAGTTGTGCGGTACCTCGGACACTGTTCAAAGGTGTCGTGCTAAAATTGCCGCCTTGATCTAGCCCAATAATGTACATCATAATTATTTTCATAATTATTACTACTTCTATTACCTTTGAGGTTGATGACATAGCTGGGGCTGCCACCACTCTCGTACTCTTCTCTCGACTTGTAGACGCACATGCGTGTCTCCTTGAAGATGAAGAACATGCGCTTGAAGCCCTTCAGGGTGAAGCGCTTGGGCCTGCAGATGGCAATGGGAAGGAGGCATGGAGCCCTAATTCACAAATACCAACACGCCTGGACGGTGCATCCTCCACTTTATATGGATCCACTAATTTGTAACTGACGCCACTTTGTTGAGATTGGGTGACAATGAACAAAACAGTAAATGAGGAGCACAAATTAAAAAAAAGGGACTGAAACAGGCAGACACAAATAGTAACAAGTAATTGTGTTATCTGTACACTTAGACATTAAGAAGTTGGTCAGCCCCGATGTCCAACTGGCATTTCTGTCGTGGATGAAAAAGTTTGCCAGTGCAGTAGCTAGCCTTGGGTCTTTAACGTGCATCACACAGTAGGGATAGACTATGGCACGCCGGTTCAATGCTCATCCAGATCGAACCCAGGATGCCTGGGTTCAACCCCACCCGTGTCCGTTGCAACCTTGCTCGACGACGAACGAGCCAAGACGTCGGACTCACTAACTACCAGTTAAACTAACTGGCACGTTTGGGTTCAGTCATGTCCGGTCAATTTTGTCGCGGAAAACTAATTCTACTGCGGTCTGCAAAGTAACGAAAGAGATTCCACCGCGCGCACGTCTACAAGGTGACCGCGAAAGTGTGGCCGGGGAGAGGTGCTCACTTGAGGAAGCGCAGGTAGCTGTGCAGCTCTGGCACCTGGGTGATGTTGGACGTCTCGTTGGTGAGAAGGGTGCCCTCCAGCGACACCTGGAGGTCTGTCAGGGCAGCGTCTATGTCGTCCTCGCCCCTCGAGAAGTCGGGCTGAGAGCTGTTGGCCTGCATGTTCACCTGGAGCTGCGAGGAGCAAAAAGAGAAAGAAATGGCAGCTGCGTCTCAATCTGTCGTTTGCATCGTCGTACGAGGAACTGCAGTGTATGAGAAACAACGGGTTTGCGTAAAATTGTTTTCTTTATTGGCACCCTCCGATTAGTCACGTGGTATCACACAATATCATGGTGTTAGGTCACTGTATCCTCTCCTGCAAGCACCCGGTACTACTACAAATAGAGGCATTATGCTAAAATACAGTCTTCATCATGCCGACAAAGACCAGGGAGCACGGAACAAGTCCCATACAGACCACGTTCTGTGTGTCCCTTCTGCTAGATTTGTCATTCTATTTAATTATTGTAATATTTATTAATTTTTTTTCATTCATTTTATTTCATTAAGCTGTATTATTTTATCTGTTTATTATTTCTCTTTATTTTTAATTATTAACCTTGACGTCTTTAACGCTCCCAGCGTGTCACTTGTTCCTGACGCTCATTAATGACACCCGTTCGTGACAATTTCCTTATCTGAAACGACTTGGTCGGACTAAGCCAGTCTGCCTCGGCAAAGGAATGGCAAACGCAAACGTTCCCGAAGCAGGGTGGCACCACCCTAAGAGAAGCGTCGCTAAGAATGTGGTGGTAGCCCCGTCTCTAGCTTGCACTCGTTGACTATCACCGGGTTTTGGCTGCACGTGCGACGAAGTGCTATCAAAGGCAGAAAGTTCGGACAGGAGGCGTAGCATCTACTGCATTCTTAACCTGTCGATGACTATTGGTTAGGTTTGGCTTCATTAAACTACCATAACATCCCGTGAGATAGCCCACCTAAAATCGAGATAAAATTGGCTGAAAATAAGGCGTGGGCTAACTTTCAGTGTGCAATCGAGAAAGGTAAAAAAAAAAAAAGCTATTTTTAAATTCTGTGTTTTTGTCAAACTTGTTATCATGGTGAGGGGCAATGAAGCAAAGATGACTGTACTTCCCAGTCAGCAATGTTCGCTTATATGCCGCCATTGCTAACTAGACACACTTACGCTGAGGTCATCATTGATCCGAACACTACGATTACTAGTAGAAGCGGGCTATATTAAAGAAAATAGCAAATAAAGCTAAAAAATACGGGCGGGTTACCTTTTGGGGGGTTGGGGAATCTCTTGGGATTTTACGGTAAGCTGCTTCGGGAAAGTTGGGCCACAAACATTAACCGAAATAAAGGTGCACGGTCGGTACCTGGAGGGCTGCAAAGAGCATCATCTCCTCCTCAGTGCAGTCGACCTCTTCGGTGAGCAGGGCCCACTTGGCCTGCTCGTAGATCTGGTTGATGCGCACGGCGTCCTTCTTGGGGTTCAGGTCGTAGAAGCTGTAGAACTTGTAGCGCAGCTGGAGCAGGTCAAACTCGCGCACGTCCTGCTCCATCAGGGACAGCGACGAGTCCAGCCACCTGGGTTGCGGGAAAGGCAGATGGGAGGCTCAATAGGGAGAGCGAACGTTCCGAGAAACATCTCTGGCGTGTCGGGACGGGACGCAAGGAGGGGCACGCCAGTCAAAGGGCAACGTAGAGAATGTACGCCGTCATTTGTGTGAACAAATGCACGAAATGTGCAACGAGCGGAAAAACTTTCACATCAAATAGGGGATCGGACTAAAAGGTCGCAGCCACTTGGGACAAAGAGGGAGGCGGGTCCGTCAGACTAAAAGACTGGTTCACACACACGCGTCTGCTTGCGGCCGGGTGCATTACGACCTCTCGTGATCTCTTATGATGAGGGAATGAACTGGCATGCTGGTGCCATCTATGAGGTGGCCCTAGAACTGCATTTTAATAGAGCAAAGGTTGTGCAGCATTTGCGAGATCAGCTATCAGCGAAAAATGGTTGTTTAAAACACTGTCGTAAGTTTTTCATGTCAATGCCACGTCATGTCAACGTCAAAGATCAAGCACAGCAGACAAAGATTGAATTTGAGTGCTGTGTCGGCGTTCGGCTGCTTTACAGTTCCGGCGGACTAAAGCTGTGCCTATACTCCGTGTCACTAGTTGCGTGCATTACAGGCGAACGCAACGCCAGGCAAGGAGAGAAAGGGAGAGCACCAGGATGGCTTGGGAGGAGAGAGAAACCTCCTTTCCTCTAACGTTTCTAGTGCTCTTCCTTTCTCCCCTCGCCCTCCTTTCCCATCTTGCGTACCTAGTGCTTGCCCTTTCTCTCTTTGCCTGGCGTTGCCTTCACCTGCAGTGCACACAAGTAGTGACACGGAGTATAGTGCATTCGTCATGCTCTTGCATTCCCACACGTAAGCAGTCTTAGGTGTCTGTGCCGAATTTTTGTTACCAGTTTGCTTTGTTCATTCGCCATTCTGCGATCGTGGACTTGCACCTCTCATCTCGTCTCAATGAATTGTGTTTTCGGACTACGCCGGCTTGGACGTCGTGGCCCCATCTGTTCTTCCGCCGTCGCAAAGTGTCGCTAAGTGCGGAAAGTACTCGACCATAATGGTAGAAAAGAAGGCAGCAATTCTCAAGCTAATAGAAGGCGTAACCTGAAGCAAGGCTCATTGTGACGGCACTCAACGTGCTGGTATTGATGATGAGCGTGGCGTGGCTCTGAGTTGCAGTACCGCAACATGCTTGGTTGCCGATCCCTGTGGTGTTCTAAAGTGGGCGTGTACTGACACACCTCACACTGACTTTGTTTGTCTCAAGCAGGTCGTGCCTAGCCAAGAGTAAAAAGAACAGACACACACACATATACATACACACAGATAGACATAAAAGCTGTTGTCTGTTGTCACAAGCCACCTATTTAGTAGCAAACAGGAGGGTCGGAGCCAAGGCTAGACCCAGCGGGCCGCTCGACAAAGAGCAACGGCTGCACTCTCGCGACTTGAAGTGCCAACTGGCCAAAGTCCAGGTTTCCAGATGTCCCTCGAAACACTTTCGACGAGCGAGTGTGGCCTGCCATTGATTTATGTATTTACTGTTCTCAGACTCTTGGCGACGGATGCCGGATATCAGGGGTCAAAAACAACTGCCAAATTGGTGGCGCAATAAAGGTCACACGGGTGGCTCTTCCGGCACAATTGACAGTTGCCGAACCTTAAATGACCGTAGGTTCTACTTGTCAGTTCCAACTGTGGGTTTCTTCTTTTTTTTTTTTTTGCTTTTCTTTGATTTAGATAAAACCGAATCAAGGGTTAATTTTACGTGGTTTATCGGTATTTACCGCAAACACGGAACCTGAACTATAAGTAGGGTTCAGTGTATCCGGGGTTTACTTTTCTTCAAAATCAGGAAACATTTCCCAAGGTTTTACTTTTTTTCTTTCAGATTTCACTTTCGGTATCGAACAGGAAAACTAATGTCTACTGAGGGCTTGTGTTGAAAAACAAACAAGAAACGACTGTGGGGTCCTCCCACCTTCCAGGGAATGAAACATACGGGTATCAATAAGAGAAGGAAATGGGACAAGGGGTCTAGTTCCAAGCTTCGACTAATTAACCAAGTTCTCCTTTTATCTAGTGGCTGCCATGTTCACCAACTTGCCCTAGAACTTCAAAGGAGCCAAACCGAACGCAAATTACTAGGCATGTGCAAATAGTGGTGTTTCAGTTCAAAACGAATTTGGAGCGAACAGTGGTTGTGGCCCAATATTTTCTTATTGAACTTTGAATAGTTTCTTGAAGCCTTTCATTATTGTGCACTGTACTTAAATGAAAATTCAGCTGAACTTCATGAAGGTTGTTCCCAACCTTCCACTTATCCAGTTCTAAGCTCAGTTAATCAGTTAACTATATTCATGAACTGCGACATGTAAGCAACAGATTTGTGGCAGCTATCCTAATCGAGGGAATTTGCAAATCTGCTTGCTATATGCAAATATTTTTTCATCAATTTCAAATTTGACCAGAAAAAACAAGCACAAATGATGAACGCAGGTTGTCCCGATATCGCTGCCTAACATGTACTCTTGCATAATCTCGGCAGGTTGGCCTTGTTGAGTACATTCTCACTCAGCGCCTGTGCACTGCGGGGAAGCAACACACACGGAGCCCCCGAGCCAGGTATTGGGAGAGTTTGGCCAGTCTATGATCTCGCCACCCTAACGCCCCCCCTCCCGGGTGAGCCAATCAGCCTGCGGCACAGAGCGAGAGACATGAGCGCATGCGCGTCAACTCGCAGCTGCTGACAGCTAAGCGGGGAGGGCACAGGCACTATGCCATTTTCATTCATTCGCCCGATGGAATGCATGGGATCGACATCAAAATTTTTATTCTTTCCTTTATTTGGCAGGCTCTGACAAGAAAATGACATAGTGTTATTCCTCGGTGACTTATAAAGCTAACGAGCTAAGTTTCTCCACGTTTGAACGCAAACTTTTACTCAGGCGAAAAATAATTAAGCCCGTAGCAAAAGATGCGTAGCCTCAACACCGTCAAAATGGCAGTCTTTCCTCTTTGCTCCCTTCTTTCTCTCTCGCTCCTTTGGCGCTCTCCTCCCTTTCCTTCACTTTTCTCCTCTCCAGCACCTGCATCGCTACACCCACTGGCCAGACTTTTCCAATATACGGCTCTGGGAGCCCCCAAGCTCGGTGGGTATTACTTCCCTGCAGTGCACAGATGCCGAGTGAGAAGCGCACTCAACGGAAATAACCCGCCGTGATCAACACTTTGAAAAGTATGAAAATCCCAGTTCATCTCGAAGCGATATCTAATAAGGTATTATTTGAAACTACTACCGTAAAGTTCCGAAAGAACGCCCACCCAAAATGAAGAGATAAATGTTGAAAAACATGGGGTGAGCTATCTTTGGGGACGCTACAACAAAACTTTATCAAAAATTAATGATAAACACCCTGGCACTGGCTACAAACCACGTGACGCGGGAACTAATACCGCGGATCGTGGACACCGCAAATTCGCGTTTCACGATGCGATAAATATGCGGAAATTCGCTACGAACTCCTGTGTCATGGGAAAGGATACCGCAGGCTGCGGACGCAGCAGATTTCACGGTGCGAAGGGCCTGCAGAAACCCGCCGAGAACTCGCATCTCACGGGAACGAATCCCGCAAATTGCAGACGCAGCAGATTCAAGTTTTGTGGTGCAATAAACAAGCGGGAGCCCACTACAAACTTGCCTGTCACGGGAACCAATATCGCGCGCAGATCACAGACAAAAGTGCAGGAATCCGCTATGAACTTGTATGTTACGGGAACAAATACCTCAGATCACAAATGCAGCTGAATCGTATTTCACGATGCAATATATACGCGGGATCTACTCACGTGGAATCGAGATCGCACACACAGATCGCGGACAAAAACGCGGGAATCCGCTACAAACTTCATGTCACGGGAAAGGATACCGCAGATTGCAGATGCAGCAGATTCACATTTCACAGTGTAACATACATGCAGGAACAACTCTCGTGTCGCGGGAGCCGATATCGCGTGTGCAGATCGCGGACAAAAACGCGGGAACCCGCTATGAACTCACTCGTCAGGCATGCCGGTACAGCAAATTGCGCGGTTGACGCAATTCCTGTCGGACATCGCGTGACGTCCGACAAAAATCAAGGGGTGGGCGATGTTTCGAAATTTTTATGTTACAGATATTTAGCCAGAAAAACTGGATGGGCGATCTGTCGGGGGCGGGCGTCCTCTCGGAACTTTACGGTATACAAGTTTCCTTTTTATTGAAAATTCTGAGCCGGCTCAAACAAGACCTCGTGAACACCGAAAACAGGAATGGTGAAGGAGCGCTACGCACCCTGCATTGAGGCGTGCCCGTTCCACGAGGGTCTTTGGCCGGAGCAGGGCCGCCTTGATCTCCTGGGCCGGCCGGTTGGGGCTCTGGGCCAGGGGCAGTTCGTACTGGGACAGGAAGCTGCCGTCTGGAGACAGGAAGCTCCCATTCAGGCCCGGCAGCGTCCCATTGTGTGCCATCGTCGTGTTCCAGTGAGTCGTG
Organism: Ixodes ricinus; assembly: GCA_037355805.1. Lineage (NCBI taxonomy): Eukaryota > Metazoa > Arthropoda > Arachnida > Ixodida > Ixodidae > Ixodes > Ixodes ricinus. The sequence continues at coordinate 105,686 of JAZHYW010040729.1, read as the reverse complement.
GTGCTCTGCAACGAGCACCGGATACGATCAGCCGCGATCCTACAAAGCCAGAGTTCTCAAACTCTTTGATCTTGAGGAGCCCCCGTCTGTTTCGAATGGCAGCCGAGAAACCCCTCCTGGCTGCGGCATTAGATCAATAAAGCGGTAGAGGGGGCCACGAACCTTATAAACAATAATACTAGGGCGTCTAAGTAACTTTTTTTTACCTCAAACTTTTTATGGTGTGTCTCGCACAACAATGCGATTTGTGTGCTTTTTTTTAAATTTTACGAGTACGGACTTTAATTTGTTATTTTTCGCAGTGCTTGGTAAGTATGTGCGACCTATTTATTTATTTATTTATTTGTTGAACATGCTCTCAGGGCCCGAAGGCATTATTATTACGGGGGAGAGAGCAGATACATAAAAAGGGAAGAAAAACTGTAACAAGTGAACCATATTAGTGAAATAACAACGAACAAACAATCAAACAGTTTGTGGATCATCGAAAAAAAATGGATAGTGATAGTGTTTAGAAACAAGGGAGGGTCAGTGATTGTAGAAATCAAATCAACAAGCTGGTTCCATTCTTGTAGCTGTGTGAGGTGCGACTTATATACAAACTTTTTTCATAAAAGAGCCATTTACAGGGAGTGCGTCTTATAAAAACTGTAATCAATTACGGTAGTTCAGATGCTTTTTAACCCATTCCCACACGAACGTCCACGTTGTACGTTTACCGCACATTCGGTTCGTCGACCCACCGAGTTGAGGGGGGCGGCGAGGGGTCCGTCCAGGGTCCCGTTGCTGTCGCCGGCCTTGCTGCGGTTGAGGTTGATGCTGTCCGTGCCCTCCTTGGGCCTCTGCCGGGGGCTGCAGCCCACCGCCCGGTAGTTGCGCTTGAGGTGCTCCCCCACCAGGGGGCGGCAGAAGGACAGCTCCTCAGGGTGCCGGATGCCTGTTAAACCGAGGGGCACGCTCTTCGTCACTCCGTTGGGAGGAGTCACTCCACGCAAAAACTAATATCCAAGACGACGGCAGCGGTGCAAGAAACACTACTTGGAGCGGTGTGTCTAGTGCCCGACGCCACCCGTGCATGCAGACTCGTCTCAAAGTGGCAACGAGTGACCTCGCGGAAACCGACCTGCCGCGCTGTCGGATGTCACAATCCCGGTGGTTCGTTCTATAAGTTCCGGCAAAAAAGGTGAACAAACGCGAGGAGGGTCGCCACCATCGTGGCGTTTCCGCTCCTGGTTGCCGAAGCTTCCGTGGACTGCCGCGCCGGAGAGAGGGCCGCAGCAGAACGGGCGTCTGCTGCACCCACCTCCGCTAGTCTGCCACTGCTGGGACCACGGCACGCAAAAAGGCGCGACGCTTCTGCGACGCTGTCGGGCGGAAATCGAGGGATCGCGATTGCCTTTGAAGGTGTGGGACCAAAATTTGTTTGAATAAAGCAAAGTTTGAATTACTGGGAGTTTCCTCCTAGAGACACATAGGATGGGACCTGCATGTTAGTTAAGTTTGAATTGAATTAACGAGATTTGACTGTAATACATTGTACAAACGACAGTCTGCAGACGATTCCGTCATCGTGTCTGCAGCGAACGCCGTGTCCTTTGTGCGACGTACGAGCGGCGTGGTTGCGGCTAAAAGTGCAGACACCGCGTAAGCGGATCCACTCACCGAGTTCCTTGCAGACCTTGACGACGGAGGAGAAAGTCTTGACGGAGAAGTCTGTCCGCACGTCCATGATCCTCAGGTCCGGGAACTGGATGCGCAGGGTCTTGTGCATCGGCGTGAAGTGGAGCAGGGCGTCGGCCATGACCCCGCACTGGTCCAGCGTGGACTTGGTGCGGGTGAGCCACGTGTTCTGCTCCGGCCACCACAGGGCGTGGTCCGACCAGTCCGTCGGAACGTCTGGCGGATGGGACGGAGCGCGAGTGTCAAAGACGAAGCATCTAAACATTTTGCGAGCTTTCGAACGTATGATTTTTTTATTCATGCTTAACTTTCACTTGCATAGGTAGTTAGTGAAAATAGATGAATCGTGTCGACTGAGCGCCAACAAACCGCAACACAGACGACAGCTCGTAGCGCCAGGCCCCCAAATGTAATTGGGGCACCTGGCGCTACGCATATGCAAAGTGCCAACTCCCCCCATTCCCCCAAAAAAAGAAATTCCTGGCTACACCGCTGGCTTCAGGTATCCCTTGGAGGGATAGCCATGCGAACAAGCATATGCAAATAATGTCTTCTAGGCTTCCCTTCACCACTTGGAACGGCAGTGGAAAGGGTGGTTCAGACGTTGGCATACGAGTGTGACAGACTGCATACGACTGCTCGTGACAAGACAGTTGCTATGGCAACCAAAGTCCGCACAATAAGTTGTAGTTCAGGAGTTCTCAAACTTCTCAATCTCGAGGAAGGCCTATCTCTCTTAAATGACAACCGAGACGGGTGGCTCAGATCTTCTAAAATAGTGCCTTCACTGGAAGAACTCTGTACTTAAAGGGGCCGTGTAACAATGTTTGGACTTCGGTTGAATAATTGTAGTAGTTGTTCCCTGGTCATGTATGGATTAAAGAACTGAAAATAAATTTTGCCAACGTGTGTTAGTTCTTTAGGAAAAAAAAGTAAAACAATTAACGTTTTGGGAGCCTCCAAACCACCCTCAACTCTCGCACCTTCTTTCGAGAGAGAGTATCCGGTTGGGATCTCTATCAGAGCCTTCAGCGCGAGCGGCAGCTTGCGATTCACATGGCGACCTTGAAGGTTGGACTGAGACTCTGAGCGTTGTGGAGGGGGGTAGAAAGGGGTAGAGGGGAGGGGGGCGAGAACAAAGAGCTTGCTTTTTGTAAGGAAGTCCGACTGACGTAGTAGCACAACGAGGTGAGGCTCAAAGGAGGAATAGTTTCTTTCACCTCGGGCAGATGGCGCCACTAAAACTAAATATAGTCCAAATTTGTCAATGACATGGGGTTTTTGACGTATTTACTCATGTTGAAATGGCAATATTTATCAAATATGGCATTAGATTGAGTACATCATGGCACATTTTGCGAACTTATTACATTATACCCATTGCGCGTCACGCCGTAGTTCCCGTGGCTGCAAATCGCAAAATACTCCCGGTCTTTTCTTTGCTATTATGCAACGGAATCGCGATATTTCAAAAGAATGAGGCGGTTTCTCCGTTCCCTTTGGTAAGATAAACAATATAAAAATTTAAAACTACAAATTCTTTCGAAGTTAATATTGTTGCATCGCCCTTTAATTAATGCGCCAGGACGGTCAAGGAAATTTGAGAGCTCGGTGAACCCCCGAGGGTTATTGGGAAAGACCCCTAGCTTCCTAGGAACCTAGTTTGGGAACCCATATTGCACTGAAATGCAAGGAGTCTTACTGCAGTCAGTAGCTCTCCAAACGTGAATGTCGCAACTGGTCTTCAGGTGCTGCCTCATAGGTCATTGTAGTAGACTGCGGCTCAAGCAAGCTCTAATTGTGAATGATTTCGGAACACGAGGATAGTGCAGTGTGGCTAGCAGCCACAATCTGCGGAAACTATGGATCCGGTACCCGTTCGCCGCTGCTGCGATGGGGAACTTAAGAAGATCCTTTGCATGTGCCCACTCTTGGGATATCGTTTCCGAAGGTGGTCGGCCCTCCCGATGTTCTTACATCTTCGTCGACGTTGAATAATGGAATGCCAGGAACAAGTACACACTCTCAAAGGGTAGCAAGATCTTTATAAGGGGTAGAGATGAACAGAAAAGAAACTGTCTTTCAAGCTGGAAAACCTTCAACTGTTTGGTTAAGCTCCGAAACAAGGCAACTGATTTCTTTTAGAGAGTAGCTCTTAGGCACCCGTTTCCGGCTTGGTCGGTGTCGCCGTCGGCGTAACCGTGCGGTGCATTATGGGACATTTTCCATGGTTCAATGCGCGGGGAGGAGGATGAGGGGGAGGGGAGGAGGGAGGGGAAAGAGGAGAAGGAAAGAGGGGAGGAGGAGGGAGGGAGGAGGTTGAGAGGAGGGAGGAGCTTGACGGATGAGAGGGGAGGGGGAGGTGAAGGAGGAGGAGGGAGGACAAGAGGAGGATTAGCAGGGAAGATGAGGAGGAGGGAGGAGGGGTATACCTTCCCCTCAGTACCCTTCCGTCCTCCTCAAGAGCTGCGCTTTAATTCGGCATTACAGGGTGTTGTACACATCTTTCATTTTTTTACAATGGGTGAAGCTATCCTAGAGTCTCACAACATTGTCATGAATGTAATGGTCTTCTTTCCTAGTTTCTGATATATTTAATTGGTGAGGCACTGCTCCAATAGTGTAGCATATTGTGCATTGCCATTGTGTTCCATCGAAGATATTTGTCTCCCTTTCTGACCATTCTGAACTCTTCCCAATTTAACAAGATTAATGCGCGACTGCATGACAAGACCGCTTCGTAAATTATGCTTTGTGGAAACGAGCAAAATTATGAAAGCTTTGAAAATCTTAAATTTGGTTGTAGTAATAATGGCCCTTGGGATACTCTGATCATGCACCTTAGTACTTCAGTTTGCAATAAAGCCTCAGCCACTTTAGTGCCAATTTCCTCTTTCATATTTTCTTTGCTCGCTTTTTTCCTGTACTAATACATAGTTCCTTAAAATTTCCCTGTCATGCTAAGGCATACAGTTTCTATCTAATATAAGAAACATTAGGAAGGCATATGCTCACAACTTAAAAATGCAAATGGTTGCAGAATGTATTTTTGCTTGATCCATTGTTGTAAACGTAAGACCACCAGAGACCTGGCGGGTAAAACGTTAAGACGCAGAGCAAACAAATAAATGGCTGTTAGTTTGTCAGACTACCAATGTGAAAGTCCATTTCACACTGAAATCATCACTTTCGTTTTATTACATATCACAAACTGCTTCAACAATTTTCTTCACGATTAGCGATACTTTAGGATGTAGGAGTCTCCATTAATACTGCCACACTTTTATGAGCACTGTCAGTGCTGCATCACTCCCTGCCATGAATGTTTCTTGCCCAACATCTCACGCGATTCTGTCAATCGCAACCGTGGTGACGGCCGTATCGCACAATATCCTCCAGGCACTATCATGACCGCCACAACAAACTTGAAAACTTACAATAGCCACTGAAAGCATTGGAGCCTCCCACAAAAACAAACGAAACCCATAAATCAAACCGATGCTCCCGGGGCGACAAATGGACGGACGCAAAAACCATGCGGAAGCGGCACCCCGTCACACGCCCGACCTTAACCTTTTTCGGGCCCGCCAACAACCTCCAACAGTTGTCACGACGTGCTGAAACACATTTCACCCGTCCTTCCTCTCATTCCCGTTTACACAGTTAAATCGAACAACTCCAACCCCCCTCCCCCTCCCTCGCCCCCAAACACAAACAGCTCCAACGCAGCCAGAGCCGCCAAATTCACAAATTCCCCGCCCTCCGCTTCAATATCTCGGATGGCCCTTTTGGCAGCGGGAGCCGGCGTTTATATAACGGGACCAAGGGGACACCCTAAATTTAGGACACCTCCCCTCTCCCTCGAACACCCCTACTCAGAGGAAAGGGTGGAGAGAGAGAGAGGGGGTAAGCTCCACAGGACTGCTGCCAAAGCCACAGAGCCCCAGTTGCCTTAATCCGCGCCGGTGTACGTGTCCCGTTTGTGCAATGGTTCAGACGCGAGGTCCCCACGCCGGGTTCTAAACTGGGAAGTGGGTGCCGGCGCGACACCGTGCGTGTGTGGCGGCGCCTGCGGAAACGAGCGCTCCGAGGTGAACGTAGTATAACGGAAAGGGAAGGGGAGCGGGAGACAGAAATGTCTGGTGGGGCAGCCATTGCGTGGTCCGTTACGCCGAGGCTGTCATAACTCTCACGTGTACCGGTGGATTGCTTAGTGGTGTTGCGTGTTAGGTATCTCGCAAATGCTCGCAGAGGAATTTGAGGGCGCGTGCTTCGAATCCTTGACACTTTCTGCTGTCGGGAGACGTTTGCAGCTGCTATGTTTGATCAAATGGTGTGAATTAAAGTGCACGTTATGGTACCTCTTGTCAGTAGTTTTTAACAAAGCTTTTCGTGTGGTTGGATAACACAAAGACTGGCCAGTTTAGAGCGAGTTGCAAGTGACTGGTGCCCCATATGCTCCCTTCCTGGTAAGGAGACTTCAATATATGAGAAATCAGTCTAAGCTGATAATCCTAATTACTTTTACCCTTAGGTTGTATCTACTACAAACATCTCCAGGAACAGTACAGAAGAGACCAAGATATGCGTCATGTAAATTAAGTCTGTGATCATATTGGTACAAAGCATCCCGAGTGCCTAGGCAATCTTGAAAGGGTGCAAGCCAAAAAGATGTCATTCTGTAAAAGATAACACATCATTCCATTTACTCCCCTCTTTTCTTTTTTACATTTTAGGATTTGCAAAATCTTGCATCCTCTTTAACTGGCGTCTGCGAAAAGACCAAACCCTGTTTTTTGTACTGTAAAAATAAACTAGACATTGCGGAGAGCTCAAACAAACCCCGTCAGAATGCAGCTTCAGCCGTTCGAGCAAGATGCCAAAGTTTCAGCACCAACCGTTGTCTTATTCAAAAGCTATAAGTGATTTTCTGAAAATTTCAATGGGAAAATGGGGCACATTTTTGCCCGTTTTCAGTTTCTGGCACTATAGAGCTGCATGTATTTGAGAGCGCAAGTCAACCACCATTTTTCCATTGAAATTTTCAGAAAATCGCTACAACTTTTTAATAAGATAACAGTTGATGTTGAAACTTTGGCATCTTGCTCAAACAGCCAGGGATAGGTTCTGACGGAGTTTGAGTTCTTTGCTATGTCCTAAGTCGTCATTAGTGTATGTTAAAGTTCTAAAAAATCTCATCAAGTATATATGGTTTCTGAGCTGGAATGAGTGCCCGGCACATGAATACACAGCTTTTCTAATTTTCGTATGTGTTGCCCAGATTACTAGAACTACTCCTTTAGATACAATGCCTCTGACACTAAGCTGAATATGAAATATATGAAAAAAGTGAAAAGCATAACACAATAGGATCTCACTCCTAGAAACTGGTACACTACACCAAAACCTTTAAAGCAATAAGAGGTGACAACAGCATGACACTGCTTCCTATTTCTAATGCTTCCCAAACTAGGCAAAAGGCAGTACAAGTCTCATATGAATACAATCACATTAAAATTAGACCATTAGCACAAGTAAAGCTGTGGCATTCTTAAGAGACGACTTAGCAGAAAGATTCCCTAATAATCTTCATTTAGCCAGATCTTTGTAACCTGTCAACGTGGGAACCAGTCCTAAACGCTACTAAACACAAAATTGGCATCGATTGATTTATCGATTGATTAATTAAAAACATCTTTATTGATGTCTAAAAACGATTGGAGGCCTCTGCTCTGGTTTCCGCATCCTCTGCCGGAGGGGGTGGCGTCAAAAAGGTCGGCCCGCGGCGCCAGCCGCCACCTTCGTCGCAAGCCTAGAACCCAGTCGACCTCGCGAGCAGACGATGAGACACAACAGCTGAGAATCGTCGGTTCCTCCTTCGAGGGGGCTTCCCCTCGCCTCCCTCCCCCCACCAAAATAGAGCCGGCCATCGTTCTTCCCAACAGGGAGGGGAGCAGGCTGTCATCAAAATCTTTTCTCACCTAACGGAAAAAAATATTGAGCCAAACAACAACGAAGAAAAGGTGTAGTACGAGGGCCCCGAGAGGAAAAGTCTGCCACTGTTGCCTTTAGGTGGTACCGGTGTCATGTTTGAGGGCCCCGGGGCAGAAAAGCCAACATAGAACACGCAGAAATAAAAGGAAAGCGACAAAAAGAAACCGCACTTTCCAACCATGTCTTGTCGACATAATGAGGTGTCGAGTCATTGCGACGTGGGATGACGCGTCTTTCGGCGTCCCTGACATTTACCGCCCCCTTTTTACGTCTCCTGGCATCTTCTCTGTGGCCTGGACACTATTTTTTTTACGCCGCGTACACCGCCTCTTCTGCTCTTCTTTAGTGTCTCCTTTATGAGCACGTATGCAACAAAGCAGGTTCGCACATTTGCATTTAAGTTTGAAAGACTGCATTACGACGACTGGTGACCGTTTACCACGAGCGAACACATTGGCACACTGGAACCGTCTTTCAGGTCGCCCTGGGATCATTCCAACTTGCGTACGATTGGGTTCCGCCGTATTTGCAAGATCGAATCTATGCACTATCTGCGAGAAATGATATCTTATAACTAGAGCTCCGTGTTTTCAGTAGATGCCGATAAACTCGCAAAATTAACCCCCAAGGCGGTTTTATCAAAATCGGGAAAACCGAAAAACCCTGAATGCTTTCCTTCACTGAAGAGACACCCAAGTTTCCCAGGCCGAAATCTCTAGCTACAATTTCATTTCGAGCTTACCCTGAACACAGCCGCACTGAACTGTCCGCAAGGTTACTTCTCTCTTTGGGAACCGAACCCTTATCTTGTTTCCTTCTCTTGGTACTAAGACGTATTCAAGTATTTTGGTCAGGAGCATGTACTCTGGAGGGTGGAAAATTCCAAACCCGTTTTGTTTTTTCGGCGTAAGGCCCGACAAACACCGATTTCTTGTTCGACACAGAAAATTGACACCGAAAAACACTGAATCTCTGGGGAAAAATAAACCTCGAAGAAACGCCCCGAATTCAGAGAGACAAACTCCAAAAACACGGAAACCGACTTATAACGTCACAAATAATTTCAAGCTCACAGTTAAAGAATTAAGCTTACAAAAGGAGGAAACATGCAGGGATCTGAAGGGTTCCAGGGATACCCGATAAATCGTGCAAGTGTGTTCTTTCATCGTAAGAGGATACGAGCGGTTGCGACACGATCAAGCACACTCAAACGGAAATCTCTGAACCGGCCCTTATTGCTAAAGGTCATCCGGAGCACCGCAAAGCCGACTTCCGTTTTGTCGGCAGATGGAAGCGACCGTCCCGGTAGGGAGCGTGTACTCACTGAGAGACTCGACGAGGTTGAGCATGACGCCGCCAATGTGCGTGTCACCCTTGACGCGCAGCTTGCGCTCGATCTTGAGGTCTGTCACGTAGATGTGCAGCTCCCAGGAGCCGTCTATCTTGATCCCGCCGGCAATCATGTTGTCCTCGTTGTATCCTGTGGGTGGGAAAGGACATTGAGGCGAATCGTCTGCGTGCGCGCGACTGCATGCCGCTCGTGTGGTGCCGGGTGGGTTGGAAGGGAGGGCATGGAGATTGCTCGTTCCTCCTGGCGGCCGAGAGCGGTTCCACCCTTCCACATGATGGACAAAAACAGTGCAAAGGACAAGGACAAAAGAAGGAGCATACACAACATTTTCTTCCTTCTTTACTACAAGTAAAAATGAGTGGTTGCGAGTCAGTGCCTGTCCTGTTGTGTGTTCCTTCTTTTGTCCTTGTCCTTTGCGCTCTTTTTGTTCACCGCGTGGAATGACTACCAACTAGCTCAGCTTTCGACGTTCTTCCACCCCTCGTGCCTCATGCGTCACTATCACCATGGTATCGTCTGGAAGCTGGCAGCAGTGCCAAAATGGCAAAGATTGATTAATTATCTAAAAATCGGGTTCTAAATAAAACAAAGCGGGCAAGAAATAATAATTAAAAAAAATGTACGGGTCGTGTTTCCATTTATGGACGTACGATACCGCTACGGGGTGGCATGAAATGCTCAATCTGCCCATTTTTATTGGAATTTTTTTTTTAGCCCTGGAGAGAAAAGGCGTTGCTTTTGGCATACCCGTTTAGAGAGCCTAGATTGAAGAGAGGGTCCACCTCAAACCACAGGGAGCGCTTGCAATTTAATAGCAGACGCCTCCTGCAGAGATTGGTCGTGCACATGCGCCACGTATTCGCGTGGCAAGAAGGGAAGCGAGCGGAAAGACTGAGACTTTGCAGACGGTCGACGCTTTCGGCACCTCCTCGCAGCTCGTATTGCAAGTGCAGCCCTATAAACCCATGACTGACCCCGACCAAGCAGTCGGAAACTTGCTGCAATAGAGGCTCCCTATATCGATTACGCTGCCCTTGATGGGCACGAATCACAGGGCTACCCTTTCCTCTCTCGTGCGATCGCCACGCCATCCCCTTCTACCCCCGCGTATTACTCATTTCGGGCAGAGCCACTAAACATGCTACGCTTCAGAGCAGGGGCCTCTAACTTATTCAAGTGTGGGAGCCAGGTAGCCCACACCCGAAAGGACAAGGGTCAATGGGGATGGGAAAATATTTTGCTATTTTAAAAAAAAAAAAAAAAACGGCAGTGTTGTTTTATGTTGCAAAGCATATGAGTGTCCCAGCGACACCCCAGAGATTTTCTAGACAAGGAACCTCGTGCATTCAGCTTTTTGTAGGCTGACCGTTTGCATATATGACTACTTTGGGCTTCACACCTGATGTCATAAGAAGATTTAAAACACCACCACACCACAGTACTGGCAGCTTTCAGCAGAACAAGAGCGAGCACACCGTCTTTGCCCTGTCATACAATTCACTAGGATCAACAGGCAAATAAAAAAATCTCTTCATATGGCAGATTTTGCTTTTCTGGTGGTCCTTATAGCAGCGTTGAAAGAAAATACTTTGATTTTAAAGGTATTGTCCAACAGCTAGAAGCCCGAGCTCATAGCTTTGCTTTGGCAGTTTCTCCTGCTGAGCAAGAATTCAATCAGCCGAGGAGCCTCCTTGGGCAAACAGTTCATGCTTGTAGCTTAGTAGTGGTATTGCCATTCCGGTAGATTTATATGAGAAAAGAATGAGAAGCCAATATTTAGACAAAGCAATACACTGTCCAAAACAAGAACAGAATAGTGCAAAATGCGTGAACACTTTATATGAGCAGAGTTCCTGTTTGAGCGGAAGTAATTCCACAATACAAAACTATTATTTATGACGCATGTGGCCCTCAAGATATAGGAATGGGGGCTCGCAGCCGTAGGACACTTCCCAGAGTGTCGCAGGCTGCGTGTCTCAGACCCTTGCATTAGGGTGTCGACACTTCAACCATTTAGGTGCATAGGCTCAATGTTGCCAGACGTCACCAGCTTTGGTTGACGTGACCGATGGAAAATGCAAGCGCCTTCCACGTCCTGCTCACTGAAACAGTTCACAATACACGGTGTTTCTTTTTTAAGTGTAACAGACTTGCTTAAAAAAAGCAGTGAAAGCTACACTTAAGCGGTTTGTGCAGGTGAGTTATATGGCCAAGGGGACACTGTATGGGGGCTAATCGTAAGGCTCAGTCAGCTAATTTTTTAAATTTGCAAATTCACTTTTTAATTAGTGAAAATCGACATATGGTTCCAATTAAAAACTTGCGGAGCATCATTGAAAACCACTAAATCAACTCTTTTTAGAAATATATACACGCAGGGAAAGCATTTTACGGCGTTCTGAAGGAACACTCAGTTTGGACATTTTTCCAGGTTTCGGTTTCTTATCAGAGCGCATCTCTGTGCCCACGGTCCTGCTCCCCAGGGGCTGAGACGCACATCACATATGCGCCATACTTCTCTCCATTCTGTGAGGGAGGTGAGGGGTGGTTTCGCGCCGTGACCACTGGGGAGCAGGTCTGCAAGCACTGAGATGCACTCCGATAAGAAACCGAAACCGAAACCTAGAAATGCATCCAAATAAACCGTAAAATGCTCCCCCTGCTTTACGTCCCTCTAAAAAGAGTTGATTTAGTGGTTTTCGACGATGCTCAGTAAGTTTCTCATTGGAACCATATGTCTATTGACAATAATTAAAAAGTTAATTAACAAAATTTAATTAATTAGCCGATTGATCGTTACGATTAGCACCCTGTACAATGTCCCCCTGGCCGTATAACTAACCTGCACAAACCCCATAAGTGTATCTTTCACCACGTTTCTTTTAAACAAATCTGTTACACTTAAAAAGAAACACCCTGTAGAGCAAAACAATACTGCAACAATCTCCTGTGAATTAGTATATTAGTTGAACTAATGCACTCATTACTTCAACAATGAACTAATAGCGAATCATTGCAAGCATATATGTAAAATTATATATAGAAAGATAATGCGATTCAAAGAGTAAAATAAATGACACAAGCTTTTCAACCAAGCGAGGCTTGCACAAACGGCAAAACATAGTGATACCAAATTAATGCGAGATCACGTGAAAAATACACCATTTTCCAAATTGCCAGTTCGAGAGTCTTTCGGTGTGAAGTTGAGTGGGTGTGGCATGATTCGTGAGCAAGCGCAAATGTTCCTCCGAGCAACGAAGCTAGATCCTGTCAGCACGACTGAGCAGACTTGTGACATAGACAGAGATTCTGAAACATCACTTTTATGACCACTGCGGTTTGTGACCTAGATTAAGCTCCCAAAACATTGCTTTTGTGACCACTCTGGCTTGTGACCTAGACTGAGCGTCTGAAACATCGCTTCTACAACCATTACGGTTTGCGACGTAAACCGAGATCCTGAAACATCGCTTTTGTGACCACTGTGGTTTGTGACCTAGATCTAGCTCCTGAAACGTTTCTTTTGTGACCATCGTGGCTTATCTTTCACCCCAAAGCTCATACAAAGAAACTTTTCCCCGCCCCTTCCTCATGGAGCCCTTTGTTTCCTCGAGTTTCCAACCAAGGAATCCTCAAACCAAGTCTCCAGCAGGGGGTAGCAGTTCTTCTCAAGGGGTGGATTCAAAAGAGGGAAACAAAAAGCGTTCGGATGAACAGCACAGAGCATGAAAGGTTTTCCCTGTTTCCCCTGTCTCCAGTGTTCACAATGCTGCAGCTGCTGTTGGTATTATTCTTATCATTCAAATGAAAGCAAAGACGCATTCTCACAGGAAGGGAGTCCAACATCACACACCGTGCGTGCGCAGCAGTGTCCCGCTGCCGTATCAAGTTTATGCCCGGCATAAATTGGCCCCATGCCATCTAGGGCAGCCTTCCTGCGCAGCGGTTGTACAACCCCCAGATCAACCACCCCTTCGACAATGAGACGGCCTAACAAACAAACTCGACAGCTGCGTGATGGCGGAGCAGATGTCGCCGCTTAGAGGGAGTCATCAATCACCGGCTGCATGCCAGGGCGGTCAGCCCTCCCACCGCTCATAAACGATGCCCTGAGCAAACGGGTTCCAGACGTGGGAGTGGGACCAGATACGTAGCGGACACCAAACGGAGAGCACATGCTTCAACCCGTGTTGTTGTTTATATGCAAAGTGTCAAAATATAACAATAAATATCTATTTATATATATTTGGGCGGAACAAAAATGTAATCAAAACATTATTTATTATTTTATTCCAGAGTGAAAGCGAAAAATTTTCCTATCAGTTTTTGGTTTAAGGGAACAGGTAAGGCATTTCAGTATTCGTTCCACACAGCAAGGTAGGAGACTTCTGTCTCCTACCTTGTTGCACCTAGCAAGTATCCAGTGGGCCTGGCAAGTGGGCTAGGCCCACTGGACATAGCATGCTTGCTCAAAATGCGGGATAAGGAGCCATACCTTCAAAGAACCACCAAATGTATTGACATTTTGGGAAGAACGAAAGGAATGCTAATCCGAACTATACATTTCAGCGCTGAAGTATGTTTTGTCGGAGCGGAGGTCAGGTTCAGAAAACGTTTATTGAATTTTAATGGTTCAATAGTGAGGGAGGAAGAAACTGCCTACGATTCACTGCTAAGGTACAGCCAGGCAAAGAGCAGAGGTCTCGCACTTCACCTAAGTACACTTGATGACATGCTGCTTCCGAGATCATGCTCAGTGCCTTGAACCATCGCGGTGTCTTTTACATGGATTCTATCATTCCCTGTTGCTGCAATAAATGTGCACTAGCTAGAGATTTCTAATGACCAACTTCTTGATAAAAATAAACATCTTTTTCTTTTTTTTTTAATTTTGCTTTTGAAGTTTTTTTTGCACACAAACACGAACCGTTACAAACTATTACAGTTTCCGTTCCGGAACGGAACCTTTTTTCTGTGGAACAAAACTGAAACCAGAACAAAAAGATAATTTCGCTCCAACATTCTGGATGTGCATTTGTTTAGGTGGTGTTCAGATGCAATCTCCTGAAGTGCCCTTCGATAGAACAAGAGAGAGCCTTTGTTGCTCGAGTCGAAAACAGCTGTCAATGTCCCAGAGGCACTCAAAAGCAACTTGACATATCAGTCTGTTTGACTGTTTGTATACTGACCCGCTGCAGAAACAAGCTCTTCAGAAAACTGAACCCGAGAAAGATTACTTCTCGGAGTGCAAGAACTGGAGGGACTCAAAGGATTAGGAAAAGAAAAAAAGACGGAACTACAAACGAGGAAGTTGATAGAACCAGATAGATCAGGAACTCCGGCAGTACAACCTTTCTACAAGTAAACACATACCCCTTCAACAGCGACAATTAACGCAAAATGTGAAGTTCGGAAAATGTTCTAGGTTTCATCCTTTGAAAGATGGCCGCGTTCTTTTGTCTTTGGTGGCTGTCATTTTGCCGGACTTTGTCCCCCCTTTGTTTCAAAAGAACCTGGAAGAGACTTGGAATATGGTCGTAGGACTTTGGGAATGTAGTATTAGGCAAGCTCTCCTTTGCCTTTCAAGAGATTGCAGTCATATTTCGCATGGAATGTGTTGCCTGCCAGAAAGTTTCATGTAGTGACGACAGGAATGGCGAGTTTGCTCTTGCGAATTCACTTAAAGGCCGACGTACACTTCGCGCTTTCCACTTTTGCCCAACCCCTCCTTTCCTATGTCCTTTCCACTTTCAACGTTGCCCCAACTTGGCTCCCCTCGCAGATTAGGAGAGCGGAGCGCTAACAGGATTATCTTCCCTGCAGAAAACCGAGGTTGTACGTCGGCCTTTAACACACTCGCTAGTTTGCACATTTTGAGTTAGATGAAAAAGGTTTGGCCACAAATTGTGCAAGGATGAAAGTACAAAACTTACACCAATGTCTTTTTCTTTTTGCAACATCAATCTTGCTGGCATGAAAAATTGAAGTAATAGTACATTGGCAAGGTGGTAGCAAAGACAAAGGCCAAACGTTTGTTTCATGTTTGTTTGTGATATTGGTGCCAAAGTCACAGACTCCACGTGTCAGATGAATAAATGGTAATCTAGGTCACTTTTCTCCAACAAAAAAATCCTTGTCCTTTTACTTCCACAACCCTGTCACGAAATTTTAGTCTGTGGTAATCCCGAGCTTTTACATCAACAAGCAATCAATCCCAGTCTTGTTTTAATAGCAGCCATACTGGCGCTTTAAAAGCGGGCTCGTTTAGTCACATACTTCCCAGCACTCTGTTTTGGGGGTAGCTGATAGTTTCAACTTCTTGCTTCGCAACAAAAAATTACATTTTGTCAGACAGTTAAAACATTGCAGCACTGCACAAATTGATTTCATAAAGTTTCAAGACCTAACATGCGTGGTTTTGGTTTTGCATAGCATAAATAAAAAACAGCAGGAAAACACACAAAACCCGGAGGACCAGAAGAAGGAGCACACCAACACAGTGCTGACGGGTAAATGAAAATTTTACTTTTGCATGGAATAACAAACAAACAGGAAACAGTAAAGATAGGAACAAAAAACAATCAAACTGACTTTGTTTAAGCACGTGTCAGCATGCTGGGGATGTTTTATCCAGTTGATAATTTTTTGTTTCTATCGTTCCTGTCTCTCATTTACTTGCTGTTTCGCGCAGGAGTAAAGGTTATAGTTTCCTGTCATGCTGTGTTTGTGTGCTCCTTCTAGTCCTCCGTTTTTTCGTGCTGTTTGTCACAATTTCCATGACTGGTGTCGTTACGAGTTCCTTGAGAAATTTCATGGAATGCATATCACGACAAACAAGCGCTGGCAAGGTGTACGACAAACCAGGTCTAACGTTCGTTGGACGAAAAACTCGAAATCGCAGCGAACAGAAACAACAAATCCGCCCCTGTCCAAGATCCCGATGTGGACCGCCTTTGGGGTACGAGAAGGCCATGAACTAGACGGGACACAAAGGAAGAGGTGTAGTCACCGACAATGCGGAGGAGGGGTAGGGGGAGCCACTATTCTGAAAACCGGACTCGGCCTCGAGTCGTTGTTTTGACATTTGGAAGCACTCCAACCTAAATCCGTACGTATTCTTACTCTTACCTTGGACGTGGGTGCAGCTGTCTGTTTGCCTAGGCTGGTTTTCTGCCCTGTGCACAGAGACACACTGCCCCAGCCGTCACACCTCGCACGTCTGCTCAGACGCTGACTCTGCATCCGCTGGTTTGTTGCTGTGGCTTTGCTATGCTTCTAGGCCTGACCCGGCAGTGATGGTGATGACACTGTCTTGTTCTTTTCCACAGAGTATTTCTTTTATTTCTGCTCGTTTGTTTTTTGCAGCATAGCCGCTGGGTGTTATGTCTACAAATGTGGGCAAGAAAAACTACTAATTTACCATGAGAAAATCAAACCCGGGTTTCGAAGCCCGCATAGATAGACTACGCACTGCAGAAAGCTGGAACTCCGTGTGAATGTGAAGCTAGGGGTGTTGATAGAATGTGAAAGTTTGGGAACATGATGTTAACTGGATCAAAAAATATAACAGGAAAAACTTAATTTCTTTATGAACCTGACATCCACCTAGGTAAGCCTAATATTCGCCAAACCAAGAAATGACACTTCGAATGCCTGTGACATTAACATGACGTTACCTGGAGCAAAAAATATAACAGGAAATATATAACAGGCACAAGCAAGTGCAGGCACTTCACTCCAAGGAATATCCCCATCCATGAAAACCCCTACCGCTAGCAATTCGGAAAATGACAGAATCCCGATTGTTTAGTTTTTCTTTATGTGCTTTGATGAATTCAGAAACTATGAATGCCCTTAGTCACTGAGTTGTGGAATACACATCTGAAGCTATAAGGCAATAAACTCAATACTGTATAGAAGAAATGTAAATAACAGTAAAACTCGTAGCCATCAATATAACAATAATAATAAGCTGCATTTGTGGAATAAATTTATAGCCATACACTTAATATGTATAGAAGAAATTTAATAAACATTAAAACTCAGTCATCAATATACCAATGAGAATAAACTGACAAGTGGAATTAAAGCGATTAACTTAGTACTGTATTAAAGAAAAGGAAATAAACTCAGTCATCAATATACCAATGATAATAAAACAATATGACTGTTTGTCAATAAACAAATTTTGCGAAACCAGGTGTCGTTACACGCCCTAACACTGCAGTATAAGAAAAAAAAAAACTGCTCAATGTAATGACCGAATCAGATCATTACTGTTCAATGACCCATGTAGTTTGCCTTTTTTGTTTTGTTTTAGGCTGGAAGAGCCTATTTCGTTATTGCAGTTCTTCTGGCAAGTTTGTTTGTTTTCATAGCTCCCACATATAGCTCACCGCATTAGAGAAAAACAAAACAGAACAAAAAATAGCTCAGCATCCCGAGCATTCTGTGACGTCATCGGTGAGATTGCTCACGTAGCACGTCACGCGTGCCACAGACGTTATCGACTAAATTCCAAACTCGGGTAGATTAGATTTAAAAAACATTAGAGCCCGACATTTTATGGGTTGAGATGGTGACCTCAGATATGGCAAAACGGATTTAAAGCAGACGCGCTGCAATCTTTCCGTTTAAAAGGTCTCGAGTCTCCAAGAAAGCACAGCTGTCTCTAGTAATTTATAAAATCCAACTCATTTTAGCAGACTGGGAAAGTGTTGAAAATATTGGAAAAGGGCATAACAGACTCAGAACGTCGTCGTCTGCTTTACGAAACATCGCCGTCTGCTAACCCGAATCGACGTGGGACGAGCGCGTACGACTACGCAAAATGGGCGAGTAGCAAGCTCCGTTCCACATTACGATGGACCGCAGAGAACCCTACCTAGCATGAAGGAGGCTATGACTAGTCATCCCAGCGTAACGACGCGCGAGACATGCGCGTAGTCACGTGATAACTTTGCAACACCGGATTGGCTGGGATGTTTCGTAGAGCCCAGCTGCAGTCCATCGTAAATTCAAACGGAGTATTGAGGAACAACGCCTACGGGGGCCTCCTACCTTTGATTCCTTTTGTTTATATCCACATTAGCAACCTAGATGTATGACCCACGCAGCTACATGGAATGTGGAAGCATCCCTAGTTTGAGGCGGGCGATTCTCAAAACAGATGTGCGTAGAACTCTCCTAAAAAACAAAGGTTCAGCCGGAAATGTCGACTCGTTCAGTTAAATGGTTTGTCCTTGATGTCACAAACGAACACACGCATGCAGACCCAACCTTGCGCAAGGCCGACCGCGTACGAGAGCTGTCGTTTCGCGTTTCAGTTGCAGACGCTACCCACAGCAGGCTACGTGCCCGTCTGCTACAGCGATAGTGCGGCGCCTGTTTTAAAGTTTTTCTTGTCGGTACGTCTTTAGGATGAGTCTCTTGACCTCAATTAAAGGAGGTGGTCTGAGAAGTACTACAGCCCTGCGGATTTATTGTCGCACGAAGGTGATTCATTAAAACGAGTGGAGCGATAACGCGCACGTAATAAGTTACAAAACACTTTTTTTTTTTTTTTACGTTTGACAAACACGGACGTTTTGTTGCCGTAGACAACAAAAAGAAAGCCTAATATTATTTTTCTCTAAACATCACAGCTCACGACGGCACCGACTACTGCCGTCGTAGAGCGTTTGTTTACATTTACTCGTAACTTCTAGCGATAAAGATGTTTCACTCGACTCGAAGTACATACCCCACCGCTCTCAAGGATACAACAGAACGGTTATTTTACGAAAACATCATTCAGCACATGGAGAGAAAAAGCGTGTCAAGGGAACCAGGATACTTACCCCGCCCCTCCCCCGCTTTTTTTTTTTTTTTTCTTACGGTATATCAATGGCGATTTTTTGGCATTACTCACCGCTGTACAGCGTGCCCATATCCTCCGCCCGTAGATCGCTTTCCGTACCATACACCTTGTAGCGACGCATCACAGCGGCGACCAAAGCCGCGGCGTCTGCGCGATCGTAGTTGTGCCCGCCCGGTACAAACCCATTTTGGTCGTTGGGCACCCCGAGCCCGAGACAACTCGACGCACGAATCATGATCGGTGATGACACGCTTCTCCAACTCCCGAAGAGACCGCGAACGCTTGCGTGTCGTCTCGACAGGCGATCGGACTCTAATGAAACGTGTAGGTGGGCACACAACACAAACCATCCCGCACACTTACCAAAAACGTCTCCCACCACCAGCTACGCGTACGCGGCGTGGTGTAGGATGTTTGTTGGTGGGTGGCGGAGGCCAGCCGAGGCCGTCCGCCACCAATTATTCCCGATTGCGGCAGCCGAACAAAGCCAAACGGGTGCCCACGGTTCAGTTTCGCGTTTGGCGACGAGGCAAGCGGGTCGTCGAGGTGTTTGGTCGTCGTTTGAGCACAGTTCGGGTCCGAAAGGCGTCCATGTGCGACGAAATGGACCTCTGAACCCTGCTACAACATCCTCTCCCTGGAGCGAGCGACCTTGCTGCGTGCTTCCTCGAGTGTCGGTTTCACGACGGCGAGCGGCGCCGATTCGACATCACAGGATACGAGATAGAGGTGGTGTCATGCAACGTATACTCACCGGACTGTCGGTATCCGGGGGGGTGAATTAAAAAAAAAAAAGCGGCGAGTCGCCGAAAAGGTAGGTCCGGTGTCGTTCGCAGCAGTTGTTCGTCGGTTCCGTTTATCCACTAACGCCGGCCCTCATGTCTACTGTGGTGGTAGAAACAGTCACCTCGTCGCTTATCACACATTCAGCGCACCACAACACTCACCACTCTCACGACGCGAAAAGTTGCTCGGTCGCTGCGGGAAGATGCTCTCTTGGCGGGGCACGGGCGTACGCGACGGGGCGACGCTAACGGGGAACCCGAAAATAATATAAGACAAAAAAGACTCCTCTGAGTAAAGGAAACTAAAGAGATAAATAAAAACTGGGGTATGAAAAGCACGAAAGCACAGCGCCCATACAAGGGTACAGCCCCTGACGTCAGGCTTCCTCGAGAAGAGCAGTGCGCGCCGATTGGTTGGCGCGAAAAACCCGGCGGCCGTGAAAAACCCGGCGCGAG
This sequence comes from Ixodes ricinus, assembly GCA_037355805.1. Classification (NCBI taxonomy): domain Eukaryota; kingdom Metazoa; phylum Arthropoda; class Arachnida; order Ixodida; family Ixodidae; genus Ixodes; species Ixodes ricinus. The sequence continues at coordinate 85,561 of JAZHYW010040729.1, read as the reverse complement.
CCGGAACGGAAGTGCCGCCATCTTTGTTCTCTCTTTTGATTCATTCCTGGTTTCGTTTCGTCAGCTTCGTCTCATCGTATTCGTCACCTGTGTGCTATTCATCACGTATGACGTGTAAGAAAGAAACTATCGTACGTTTACATGAGGTAATTGATGGTGCCTACTGTGGTATTTCTCGCGTACATTGATACAAAAGACGGGTCACTGTTAGCCGGTCAGCGTAATGTTTATTTACGGAGATACTAAAAAGAAAAAGAAAACGCTAGGATTTACTTAAACGAGCTTGCATAAAGACTTGGAACGCAATGTTTTTATGTTGGATGTTATTAATGACACATACTTTATTCTGAAGGTTGGTAACAACCGTAGTAACGCTGACCCCGCCCTTTTTGTGCATAAAGCGCGCGATTCAAATGTTTGAATTGAATCGAAGGCTATCGCTTAATGACATCACAATCTTTTATTACTTGATCTTTCCGCATCCTTGATACAATCTGTTTTTTTTTTCCTTGCAAACACTACACGGATAAATAAATTCAGAAATCCCCTCACATGACATACATGTAGCTCAAATTAAAACTTGACACTGAACTGACTGAACACCGAAAAAACAAGTTGCAAATTTTAACACCAAACTGAAAGTAATACATTCTCGTGGTGTTGGAATGCATGAGGTACGTTATATGTTAAATCCACATATGGACAAAAATTGTGTTTAGTGAAGTCAAACAGAAATACAAGACATTCATCACGTGTGCAGTTGGCATTTTGATTTGCTCAATCGATCGAGGTAACTGACTAGTCAAAGGATGGCAAAAAGTTCCAACAACATTCAACGAAAAGGCACCTAGCCCTTAGACAGAGCAATATACAATGAAATGAGGTGCCATATGGCACAGCCTTGAGTGCAAGAAAAAGCCTTGCGTATTGGTGTATACAAAACTAAGTCGCAAAGAATTCAACTTCATAAACACTGTGGCAAACAAACGGGAGGCACTCACTTGATCGAATGACATTTTAGCGAACGCCCACGTTTCACCGAATGACACTTTAGCGAATAGTCGGACGCCGCGAAGCGGCGTTTTCGGGTGGGCCAAATGGGTTCACATTTTGTAATGAGCCGCCGCAGACTGTCGCCGCGAAGCGGCGTAAGCGCAGCGCGGCGGGGTGGGTTAACGCGCGCCCCTGTTATTCGCTAAAACGTCGATTCGCTCAAACGTCGCTCTTCGCTAAAATGTCATTCGCTCATGTGATATGGACCCGTGGCAAACAGCAAAACGCAGGATATCTTGTAGACAAGGAAGACCCAACACGTTCCACGCAAGGTACATCATCGTTAGCTCGTGCTTGGTAGTGATTATACACACCATGGACATCCGTGGAATGTGCCGAGGAAATTTTGTGGTCATCCGAGACACTGCGACCTCGCTTCCCAAGTTTTCTCGGGCAACGTGCAAATGGGATTTCATTACAAGCTTTGGCAACAAGACAACCGACTGCAATACTTGCCAGATAACATCGAGAACAGTTGCCTCGCCACATGACACCACAGACACTTACATATCCAACCTTAATGTGCAGAGGCTTACGATAATCACACTACGACACAACCAGGCCATTTCACGGTCTCGTACAGCACACCAAGCAATGGTTGGCACGGTCGAGAATCACAAAACTCCAGGATAATATTTTGGGTTGTTCCATAGACTTAAAACATCTTGTCATCCTCTTTAGGGGTTTAACATTATGCACACGCAAGATGTAAAATTGTAAAACAGTACGCACATAAACCCCTTTTTTCCTGCCTTCACTTTTCTACGAGCATTAGCAGCAAGCAATACAGACCAGAATATAGTGCACTTCAGCTGTCTTCTGCCAACATCTACATATCTCACTCAAATAACATTCCAATTTGTTTACCTTTCCAAGGCTGCACTATTTTTGAATGGCACTCTCAAAGCACCATTACAGACAGACATGCTTCTGTCTATCCATCACCGCCTCACAAGCACGTATCACCCTCTTTGTAGACCTGGTATGGGGCCTGTTTCACACACTTGAGTTTGCTCACGGCCCTTGCGGGGCTGGGGCGCGGATTAACATTTTTAACCCAATTGGCACTCTTTAATCAATTAAATAATCAATTGATTGCTCTTATTCATTTCCATGCATAATACACTTTTATTTTTTTATTTTTCCCATGCTGAATTTGTGACAGACGGCACAACATACAATTTTGAATCACCATCGGTGTGTTGTTGAGAATGGTTGAAAGACACTCACACTCACAGATTATTACTTCAGCAGCACGATTCAAAGAGGTTCGTCGATCTTCTCCGGCAAGAGCCACCTCCCTTCATTGTTCACGATAGTCCCCGCTGCGCTAGACGGACAATCCAACGGCTTTAAAGTGGCTGGGACACGTGTAACCTTTCACAATTGTCTAAAACTCGCCTTTACAGTTTACTTTAGGCTACAATTTCACCTAAAGCTTGCCTTTCACACAGGTGTCCTCGTCCGCATCTGCGTGGAAAGCGTTGAATTTTTACTTTTTTTGGTTCGTCCAAATTTTACCGATTAAAAACAATAACCGTAATTAAAGCATTATTGTGATCACTGCCCTACTTGTGATCACTTGTGATCACAAGCCCTATTTGTGATCACTTATAATGAGAGAACACATCATCTATGAGGTGGCCTTGGAACTGCATTTCGCTATAGAGCAAAGGTTTCACAGTGTTGGCGAGATTGAATGTAAATACGTACCATACCGCCTACGAGAAACAGTCGTTTATAACATTGTCAAAAGTTTTCTCGAGCCAATAAAAGAAAACAAATCAATGCGTGAAAAAAGGGGGAAACATACGAAAATGACGAGTGCTTCCACGGCTACCCGACAGGTGGCGCCAGTGAGTTCTCTCGTTGCAGGAGATGACGAGAGGTTTTGACGCATTCGGTCGTGAGCAGCCACAAGTGCGCGAACCACGCCTTCAGCGAGAAGAGCCTCTAACCTTCCACTTGTCACTGCCCCGCAAGCACGCATCACCCTCTTTGTAGGCCCGGTGCGAGACAACCCCGAACAACCCGTGAACCGCAAAGAATAATGCACCCAAACGTTTTTACAAACGTGGCTTTTAAAAGAGCACAACGGTGACCCTTTCCACTGGGTACTGCAGAGGCGAGGCTATCAACTAGCCATGATAATGCTAGAGACTCTTGTGAGCACACTTCCCGTGGTCGGTAGCGGTACAAATGATTGCACTGTTACGTCCTAGGAACGTTTCGGATCAAGGCGAGAGCGAGAGCCTTCTCAGCTGCTGATTGGATGTGGCGTCGCAACTTTCTGCTAGGCGCGCATAATCGACCAATGAGGAATTTTTGACCCATCCGGACGTGCATATCGGAGGCCGTGAGAGAGGAGTCTCACGGCCTCCGATATGCACGTCCGGAGCCTTACTACATCCGCCGGTGAATGTCAGGTTCTGCACAATAGTGGAATGACTCAAAATTCGCAAAAGAAGCGCGTGTTGTCCGTTACTTTAGACGTGAAATAAAAGACAACCGCAATTTCGGGCTGCATCCGATCTCACTTCGCCGCAGCACTCGGTTCATAGCAGACGATCCACTTTTTTAGGGTTTTAGGGCAGATGACATACGGTGTCTTCTTTTACTTCCATCTGTACATTTCGCTTCGTAGCAAACACCCCGTTTTGCGCTCGCATTAGCAGACAAACTGTCTGCAGAACAACATCTGAGCTCGCTCAATGAGAGGTAAATTGGATCTCGCTCTCACGGTGATCAAAATCGGAGCCCTGGCACATGGTCTCCTAAATGAGACAAAGCAAACCTTGTGGAACATTTGGCTCTCATGCTATTACAAAACGACGAAATATATATAAATTAAAAGCACCATCAAGCACCAAAACCAGGGAAGCATCTGCTTTGCAATCATCTGGCAGAAGAGCATTTACCTCGTTTACAAGATATGTAAGCTGCCATTTAGCTGCGACTACAGTGTCAGTCTCCTCCACGAGGCAGTTCTATTGTCGCGAGACTTTTCGGAAATTCCGATCAATGACTTGTGCACTGTGAACTGACTAAAACTGGAAGCCTAAAGTGTAAACCGCATGCAAGCGATTTGGTAAGCGACGAGATGAGCGACGGCGATCTGCTTTGCTGTTGCTCGATCAGTCGCGCAATAGGCAAGCTGCATGAAAGCGACGAGCAGCAACCAAGCGATGGCGACATTTTCTAGAAATCCAAAAACTGAGCGACGCGACGAGCGAGAGAGAGCAATCTTTGTCGTTTGTCATTGACTCTCGTCGCTGACACCGTTGCTCGTCTCGTCACTCACTAAATCGCTTACATGCGGTTCAGCCTTAACTTTGACTTCTAAAAATGCAACACACCCCACGTAAGTGAGTAAAAAATAAAAGATATTACCAGTACGCCCTCAGCATCACTTCACTGAAGAGCACCTCCCGGGAAACATGGATTTCCGGATTTTTAGTAGTTACAAAGATTATAAAGAAGACAAAATACGAACACGTATAAATGTACCCACAACATTCTTTTTCCGAATCGGGGGACAATGATCGACAGGCACCAAAAACGTGGCTAACAGTTCGGCACCTATTATTTTTGCATATGCGCTCCAGGAATTACGTAAATACAGATATCAATCATGGTAAGACCATTTTTCAGAAAAAAAAATGTGATCGGAAGAAGCACGTACATTCCAGTCATGAAGATGCCACCAATGTCATCACCGTGGATAGATTGCCACATTACACGTTCAGGAGTATTGCAAAGGTTGTACTCTCTAATTTGAAGGAAGGATCAATACACCAGGATTGAACTGAACCTAAAGCATAGATTTACAGCGACTATTAAAATAACTAGTGAGTAACAATTTGCTATGGCTCTTGCTATGCTCCATCTATTCTGGAAGATAAACAAATTCTTGTTCATTAAATTAATGCCTGCAAAATTTATGACATCGCTCGGGTACAACAAAGAGTAGCACGATGAATGTTGGCTAATGTATTATGCTGAGGCTGCAGTGCTTGTTAAGTACATCCCTAAGAACTCAAACATTAACTGGCACAAATATTTGGTCAGTATTGGTAGTATTTTCAACTTGGTGCTGCAAGCTACAAAAACAAATTGTGAAAAAGCAGTCACTTGCAGAACAATCTCTCACAATTTAAAGCTATTAAAGATGAAACTTAACCTCAGATTGTTGGTTGGCATGCTTTTAGAGGGAAAGCATAGTGATTTTATGGTGTTCAGATGAAGAGGTCTACATAGCTTAAATGTCCTAAATTAAGGTTAGTTCACACACTTGTGTGTGACCGTGACCGATTATGCTACAATCGGTTTTTAAGCCACTTGACTGCTTAAAACCGGCTGTGCAGCAGTTCAGCCGATCATAAGCTGTCACAAGAGGTTTAAAACCGTTTTTTAAGCCCCTTCGGTAATCAGCAATCGCAAATGTGTGAACCGGTCTTTAGTGTGCACAAAATTTTGCATTAAAAAGTTACAGAAGCTTCTGGAAAATTATGCACTCAAACGAAAAACACAAGTCGATGGCGTTAAATATACCATCTAAAATGAGTTGAACACAAAGAATAGAAAACTGAGCTGAGCTTTCCCTTCGACTCTATGCGGTGCTAGCCTATAATTACGCCTCCTACACGGGTTATTGCAAATTTGTCATAAAAAGTAAGACGATCGACACTTGTTCCTAAACAAGATCCAGAGAACGCTTATAAGGTCAGAATATGGCACGGCTCAGTCAAACATAGCTGCACAAGACACAACACTCTGGCCAATGACGTCACAGCATGTCCCTCACAAAGAAAGACGACGGATTAATTGGAAAAATGGCGATGCTCATAAGGTCAAAATATGGCACGGCACGGTCAACTCTAGCTACACAAGACGTCGTGCTCTGGCCAACGATCTCGCAACGTGTCTGCCGCAAAGAGAGATGCCGAACCAATTAGGAAGTGAAGGCTCAGGTACGAGTTTTGGAAATAGCTGCTTCTCCCCGACTTCACCACTTGCCTAATAAAAAAACGACAAGCGGGCGCACCCTTGAAAACATCGTAATTTTCACTGGCATAATGCCGTAGCAAAGACATTGGAAAGAAATGCTTTCCTTTTCGCCTTTAGAGCATCCGACCTGAAAGGGCACGTCCCAAGATAGTGCACGAATGTCGAAAGAAAACGCTGAAACATGTTTCAAATAGCGACACCAGGTGTCTGGCACATGGCAAAGCACCATTTCAAGAATACCAAGCGGGCAGTAACAGTTTCGGCGAGCTAAGTGTGCCACGCCAATCGCGATGGCGGCACAGGGATTGCGCCACCGTCGCAATGGACGTGACAGTGTTGCCCGTCCTCGACCGTCCTTCATCAAAGACTGGTGATGCGGTGACATCTCCAATCCTTGACCAAGGATTGGCATAATCACAATCCTTGGAGCATTGTAACCATTACAATCACGACAGTATATCGCAGTTGTAATGTCACCAGCTGGAACTTGAGAAGACACGGAAAGCGGCGCCAAACGCAACTGTTGGGGACGCATTCCAGGAACCATTGGGCGACGGCACCGGGCTGGGCTCAAACAACACCGCAACAGAAAGTGACAAAGGCACAACCATCGACACGCTGGCCCAATCATTGGCGCGCGTCGGCGGCAAAAGACCCGTCTGCCCCAAATCCTGCAGTTGACAAATCGGTGTCACCCCTGTCGGCACCCTTGGCAAAGAAGTAAAGTGTACTATAGCCCGTTGGGAGGTTAAGAAACGCAGGGCAAGCCGTTCCCACAAAGCTCTCCGCTCACCGTGATTGGTAGATTCCTCCTCTCCACTCACCTCCTCTCCTGTCATGAATCGTGCTTCATCTTTTTTTCTTCACTTAATATACCCAAGTTGTGAGTATGTGCCTGTCTGTGCTCTGTGTTCCTTCGTCGTTTGTCCTTGTCCCTTTGTGCGCAATTTTTCATCATGTTCAACCTCCTCTCCAGCATTCGCTCTGCTAATGTGGCAAGAGTGGAGGGTGTTGTGGGAGGTTCTGCTTTCTTTTAGTCTGCAAAGGACTATGAGTGTCGCGGCCTACCGGTGAGCTTGCCGTGGCCTCTGCACACTCGCAACCGACCAACCAATCGCAGTGCGTCATCTTTCTCTGTGCTGGAACGAGAGGAGCTGCAATGAACACTCAAATAGGACTCCCTTTTCTGCGACACGAAATCGCAAAGCTGTAGATATTGACACGACGCCTGAACCGTTGGCACGGGTCAGTAACAGACGACTCACTCACCTCAAACCGAGCGGCCGACAAATTAAGGCCTGTTCGCACATACATTGACGCACTGCCTAGATGCTATTAGCCAGCACTCGAAATAGTGCTGACTGAGGCAGCGCTGACTCCATGTTATATTAAAGAGACAGTGCTACATCAGTGCTAACTTACATTCAGTGCTGGCATCGGCACCGTCCCTAATATTGATTTAGCGCCGCGACGCACATGCGAATTGGCCTTTAGTGTCGCTCCCTTTCGGCACCCTTGGCAAAGGGCAAAGAATTAATGTATGCTACATGTCACAGCCTACCGGTGACCTCACCGTGGACTCTGCCGCTCGCGACCGACCGACCAATCACAGCACGTCGTCGTACTCTGTGCTGGAACACGACGAGCTGTCAGTGGGCGCTCCTTTTTCAGCCACAGCCGTCAGGTTCCGTGGCGGATGCCGGTGCTGATGCGGGTGGCGAGGCGTGACGCCCGATCCTCCGCTCGACGACCGCTGGTGGTGAGGCACGGTCTTGTCGGCGCCGCCGGGAAAAAGTTATGGGTTACGATCAGGATCAGACGGCACAAAAGGAAAAGTCAGCGAGCAACAACTGCGAGGGCGTGCCGTATTGATTTACGCCTCATTTTTTAACCAGATTCTGGCCACTAGGAGGCATAGAGTTAATATAATAACCTAGAGCAGTGGTCGGCAACCAGCGGCCTGCGGGCCGGACCCGGCCCGCGAGGCAGTATCATCCGGCCCCCAGCCCCCCAGCGCCCCCCCCCCCTCCCCCCACCCCCAACACGGTCAGCTTAAAAAAGAAAAAAAAAAAGAGATAAAGTGGACTAGTTCTCTGCCCGTTGCCTGTCGAGAGACATTTGTTTATTTCAAAATTCATTTAAAGCAGATCTTAGCCAGGTTCGAGAGTGCTACCAGATAGAGCTGGCCGATCTGCAAAGAGATAATAATGGACCTTTTTCACATACAGACGGCACCAGGCGGTGGCTGCACGAACTAAAAATCGAGGAAGGGACCTACCTGTGCTACCAATCGATAATGGGAGCTACGCTACCAGTTTCTTCGTTCTCTGAGTAGCGGGGCGTGCACAACGCGCCGTCCAAGTGGGGCATCCGTGGCGTCCACTTAAACGTCGTGTTATTCTTTCCGTCCGCTTTCTTTTTTTGCGTAACACAATTATATGCTGTATGCTGCAATTACGTTTCTACTCGCTGATCCACAGCCTCCTTCCGAATTTCCTCGATTTTTAGTGCAGACTTCCGCCGCTTGGCATCGGGCGCTCGCGCGTGCGCAGAACGCTTCTCGGAAAAGGTCCATTTGAAGAGCGCATTTGGAGCAAACGACCTTGTTACATTTTATGCTGGGCTTGCGGATTTTACGTTCATGAATCTTTAGAAACTCGCAGCTACCATGATTACAGTGTTTGGGAGCACATATGTCTGCGAGTAGACTTTTCACGAATGAAGTGCATAAAATCCAACTTGCGCTCACGAATGACTGACGAGAACCTCCACAATGTTTTGCGACTCGCAGTTAGTAGCTTGAATGTGGATGTCCGTAGTTTGGCGAGCGCAGTTTTCAACACCAGAAGTCTCACTGAGAGGAGTTTCTAGGTTTTCGTGGAAATCTTGTATCTCATGTTGTGTGTCGTGAAATAAAGATACTATTCATTTTGGATTTATGTACGTCAATGTAAGTTCGTGTACGTGCTTTTTTTATTTTTTTATTTTTATTTTAATTGTTCCGCTTCCTTCCCCCCCCCCCCCCCCTTCGCTGCTTGCCGTCAGGCCCGTTCCGCCTTGGCTTCGCGGCGACTCGGCCCGCTGCGCCAAAAGGTTGCCGACCACTGACCTAGAGGAAAAGGTCCCATGCATTTTGGCTGCTTCGGAACAGCAGGGCAAAGACGCGGACATTGGTGGTCCCAACGGGACCATATAGCCAACGACGCCTTGGATTTTATACACAAAGAAGCACTGACACCACGAGATGTCTCGTGGTGTCAGTGGCCGTCCATCGCAAGGTGGAAGAGAGAACATCAGCAGCCGACTATGGCGCTCCCTGTCAGCTATCCTGTGGCCACTGGTAAGTGGTATCTCGTTAATTTGAACCCGAGGGGGACCAGAACTTTGTTTGAATAATGCAAAGTTTGAATTACCGAGAATTTCCTTCCTGGAAACACATAGGACGGGACCTGCATGTTAGTTTGAATTAACGAGATTCCACTGTACATTCTGTTACGCGCATGCTCGTGATATCCCCTCGAAGATATCATGGCGGGGTGACTGGGCTGTGGTTACAATCGACACTGTACCGAAATGGCTTACTGACCAGTTCTAATATTCAGCTTCTGCGTACTGCCATATTTGTCTATGAAGCTCTGCTATGGGGTGCGCTGCCATTTTTGTCTTCAAGGTAAGTATATACGTATATGTAAATACCTCTCTGGCCAACCAGCTGCCATTCAGCCGAGCCAGCGATTGGACACGACCAAACCAATCACCGGTCACATCACTGCCAAAGAACCTGAGACAGTGCAACAAGGAAAGGTTCTCCTACAAGTCGGTAGTGATTGGCCACAACGAGGCCAATCACGTGGTATGATAACCGGCAAGATTATCGACTATTCCAGTAATCACCTTCTGCACACTGCCACCTTTTTTTATTGAGCTGTGATGCATATGTAAATATTATTGTGACCAATCGTCTGCTACTCTGCAAAGCCAGCGATCTGATGCAACGAGACCAATCACTGAGCCCATCACTGAAGAACCAGAGTCTGTGCACCATGAAGAAGTTTTCTGTGGAGCCAATCGGTGCTTGCCTGTGACGAGGCCAAACACAAGGCCCCATCAAGGCCAAACTCTAGACCATTCCAATGATTGCCCTTTGCGTGCTGCCCTCTTTGTTTACTGGGCTGTAGAACCCGTTCATAGAATGCACAGTAACCAACGAGGTAGAGGGCCTTAGAACGATAAACTGGCAGCTAAAAGTGACCCCAATTGGCTGCCACCATGTTGCACATTTTTAATCAAGAGACACGTGACCTTAGGCCCGCTTCAGACGGGGCAACTTTTCCAGCAATTTTGAGGTTGCTGGCGGGTTGTTCCCTAGCTTTCCCTAAATCGACACGAATTGCTGAAATCGGGTCCGGCTCGAAACGGACGAGCAACTCGAACAACTCGGAGCCGTTTGAAACGGTAGCAGCCAATCAAGGACGCGATATTTTCACGCCACACCCCCGTGGTGGTGATGATGACAGCTAAAGACTTGGTTCTGGTTTGAAATCGATCGTTTTGGAAATAAACCTTTTCAGAAAGATGAGTTAGTATTCTCAACGCCATTCAAAAATATAAAAACATGTTTTTAGCGCGTAGCTGGGCGTCTAAATAGTGCAAGAAAATTCAAAGTGAATGATGATGATAGCAAGTCGTAGCAATTCGGTTGCTGCGTAGTGAACGCGGACGGCCCGTGTTGCTGGTGTTGCGACGTCAAGTTGCTGGGTGAAATTGCTCCGTCTGAAGCGGGCCTTATAGTTTTAAGTCTAGACTTTAAGAAAGTACCGCGCACAAATAATTGCTTATTGATCTTTAATAATACTACAGACGAGATGAGTTATGTTTTGTTTGTTTTAAGTCCAAAATGTGCTTTTACGACAAAAACTCGGGCAGCTTCGCAATGCCTCCGCCTAGATGCCATCAGCCGCGGTGCTGTATTTTGGGTTTTTATCGGAGGTAGACACTCACGTCTGGGGCTAACAGCGTTGAAAAAATAGTTTATCATGTTTTTTACAGCGATCACAATACAAATCTCGGCTCAGTTTTGCGTAAAAGTCTCCGGATTTGCTACGGTCACGTGTCGAGCTGTCAAAATTGTACAACATGGCAGCAGCCAAGTGGGGGTCCTTTGGCTTGTGAACAGGATACCAGTTTATCGCTCTAAGCCCCTCTACCTCGTTGGCAGTAACTCTCTTCTGCGGAATGCCAGACGTCGCACATGCGTCCACAGCCGAGCGACTCAGCATTTTTCGCCTGGGCGTAAGTGCTGGAAAGGTGTGCACCGGAGTTGCCAGAGTGCCTACCGTAGGAATGTGGTGGTGCCTGGACAGGATGGCGGTGGCGGCCTCGAGATCGAAGCGCTCGGCCGCCAGTGGCGTGCCAGCAGCACGGCCGTTGAGTTGCCCTAGCAGGTCGTCCGGTGTCGCGTCCCAGGCCGTGGGGGACCTGTCTTGGAGGACCTGCTTGTACTCCTGGATGGACTCGTTGAGGGACCAAAGCTGGCAGAGGAGGGACATGTCCAGCTGGCGAAGACCAACCTGCGGCAGACGAAGATTGCAAGGGGTGTCACAGCATCTGCAGAGTAATCTTTCTCGAACCAGTTATTCTACAAAATGCCGTCGTATCATAAAACCGTGGGGAATTTATGTGCCTGCCCACCCCCCCGGACACTACGAGCTGCAGCATCCAATATTGCCTTTTTCTATCTGCAATCCCCACAACATTTCATCACCTCGCGACTTGCCATAGAGTTGAAAGAATGGGACTTGAGCTATGCGTTCCCTCGCACAGTTTGGACAAAAGCTATTTTAGAAACCAACAGGTATGCCAAAAAGGACAAAGGACCATTGCAGCTTATACTGGGGACTTTTTGCAGATCGTTCGTGAGAGCTCTGCGTTGCAAGTGGGAGCTCGTGCTGTCACACTGAGCACGGATTGAACAAGCGCCCACAATCTGGAGCTTACGATCTACAAAAAGTCTCTATTGTCTGCAATAGTAGAGGTAAGGTTCGATGCTCTCTCCTCACACTTCAGCTTTTACGACCTTCTTGTTCCTAGTCCTCTCGTCACATACTGAGCAACACCAAAACCACCGATAATCCGCGAGGAAAAGGGGGATCGGTGGCCAAGTGGGTTAGTGCACACTAGCTCGGAGCACGCGGAGCGAAAGCTCGCGCTGCAGAACCCAAGGATCTTGGGTTCGATCCCTACCCCTGATTGTTTCGATCTGGATGAGCATCGTACCTGCGTGCAGTCGTGTATCACTACTGCATGATGTACATTAAAGATCACAGGCTAGCAGTCATACTGTACTGGCTAAATTTCTTATTTACGATGGGTAACAATGTCACAAACTAAACTCCCGCTGTATAAACAAATTAATGACAAATTTTTCCCACGAGGGGTGGGTGAGAGCCCTGCGTTAAAAGAAAGTTTAGTGTCCGGATGCGACCCTCAATAGGCATATACATGTGAATCGCATCTGCAGACAAGTTTCCAAAGTTTTATCCGAGGTTAGGCTTTTGCTGCCGGCAAACTTTTTGCAAACTTCCCCCGCATGTGCCAATGTTGCGTGTACTCCACTCTTCTATTTCGGGGTTACTTCAAGAGACTGTAAAACACAGAAGACTCAGGAGAAAAACAAATTGGGTTTTCTCTTTGTCATCTTTTCAAGGCATTCTAAATGCATAGCATTTACAGGGCCCCTTCGCTCTCCTCCTTTTTCGAGCAACACCAAGTTACGAGTGATTTTCTGACACTTTCAATGGGAAAATCGGGCCCGTTCCTGGTAGTTGATGCCATTTATCCCCATGTATATGTGTGCTCCGCCGAGAAACCATTTTCCAACTGAAAATTTCCGAAAATAGCTTAGAACGTTTGAATAAGATAACGGTCTGTTCCAAAACTCTGACATCTGGTTGGGACAGCTAGCACTACAACTGGATGAAGACTGAGCTGCATAGTTTATTTTTGCAATAAAAAAACTATTGTAATTTTTTTGTCTTGGGGGGATTTCCTGTAGAAGGGGCACTACTGTTTAAAAGTAGAACTTCATCAAATTTTGCCAAATGCTTGAAGGTTCTACGAACCGGTCAAATCTTAGTTTCGACAAAAGCTCACAACATCTCTAACGGCTACCACAATTTCCCTGAAGATATATCATGGAAGGTACCATTTCCTTGCGCAAGAGCGCCAGTTGAGCATCCAGCCGCGTTGTCGTAGAACGCCCAGCCCACATGTCCTCATTTTCCTGCTGTATCCCACGAGTACCACGGCCACCTTGCAGTGCGTCCGAAGTGCCCCGGTCCTGACCACGTGACGACGACGCTCCCGCCGCCTGGTGGTACGTCCGGGAACTACGCGGTCGTGCCGCTCCCGCCGCCACGCTGGACGACTGGCACAGATCCTGCTGAATCATGGTTCGCATGTTGTGCAGGCGTTCCAGCTCCCGCCACTGAGTGCTGTTGAAGTTGAGCAGGCCGCTGAGCGACTTTGGCAGCGGCGGCAGTCCTTTCAGGGCTTGTGTGTCCATGGTTTTGAGTTGAGAGAGCCGTACGCCCGGGGTATGTGGCCTCGCCTCGAGTGGGCACCGCCTATCCAAGGATGACGGTCACTGTCAACCTTGGCTGAAAGAGAAGGCGAACTTTTGTTGTACGCTTGTAATTCGTTTGTTTACTTACGAAGGAATGGTGTCACGGGTAAATCGGTCGTAAGGCAAGAAACGAGAAAGCATATCTGATCTGCGCTACCGCGCGTCTTGTAAGAAATTAAGCGTTGAAAAACACCCTCGCCGTGAAGCTGAACACCGATTCCCGTGGTTTAAGATGCGTACAACACAATCCGTTCGATACGGCGAGGCATAATTTTTACGGTAGCGCCGAACGAGGTGTACGTACGTAATGAGATTTGCATATGGGTTCTGGAGCTTGTTTTTGCCGACAGCATGCTGTCGCTTTCGAAATTCCATTTTCTGTATGGGGTGTGGCGTCTGTCACTGTTCGGGCAAGTTTCGGAGCTTGGTATTTTTGTACGCGATACCGTTTTTTCTGGATTTAAATGATACTCACGAAAAGCACGAAATCTCCGGAGAGATAGCCCTTTTCCACAAAAACAAGTGGTTCGCTCCGATTTTAAGGTTTCTACTTCTTTCAAACGTTTCCGGGGAAAAGCTATGCGTCCTCAAACGTTAGCGATAGGTAAAACACGACAGAATAAATGTTCGTATACCTGATTAGGTCGAATACGAGGAGCGCGTTTTCTGTAGCTACACGGAAAGAACTGCAGGAAAGCCGAACTTCCGCAAGCGTCGTTTCTTTTGAAGCGGAAGCAAGTGGGAAAGTGTCACTGACAAATGTAAGATGGCAGCACCAAACAATTTGTCTTAGCTTTTTATTATTATTTTTTTCCCTTGCGGCTAAGGTTTAAAAATAATGTTTTATCAGAACCCAAGATAAGACATCTTTCTCAGTAAAATACGCTGTGCAACCGTAAAGACGGACGGCGTCGTAGATCCCGTTTCAGTAAACTTACGAAATCGGCAACGAAACGAAAAAGTCAGGCTCAATCAGCTGACTTTCTCACATTGACCCCAGTTGGAGTCGCGATCGAAAGATGGCGCCACGGGTTCCGCTGACGTCAGCGGCAGTGCGCCGCACACACGACGAAAGCAGCAGCCTTGCCGCTGCCTTGCTTCGCTTTTCGCGAAGGCTGCGGGCCTTGCCGTGTGCCGCGGTGGACTTGGGGCATCGAAAAATACTTGCGGCCACAGATGTGAGCCGAACATGAGCGTCTCGGCGGTGCATGAGGATTACGCAGCGTGGCGGGAACATTGTGGACTGGGGCCCAAGTAACATCGACGACGGGCAGCGCAGACACCGCGGCGCTGGCTTAGGTAAGCCGCTGTTTGCATTTTTTTGCACAACGAGCAAAGGCGATTTCAGGCCTAAGCCGACACTACGCTATCCCCCGTGCGGGTTGTTTGTCGAGTACGCAGCACGCGGCAGATGCGATCGCGTAACGGGAGACCCGGGAACCGAGTTGTCCTCAAACCGCGAGCGAAAACCACGACGACAAAAGCGGGAGTGCTTTCCGCCGAAGCTCCGTTCGGTTTCGGAAGATGAAAGGACAGCAAGAAAAGAGAACAACAAAAGAGGAACGGAACGGAACGGGTGGCAAAAAGTTGCCTCGGGCGCCTTTAGGCATATTTTTATTTGTTTGGATCAAAGGCCTTAGAGTACGCTTGTCGCATAGCAACACCTTTTCGAACTGTCTGTCGCCGTCGTGTGCTTGATTTTTCGCTTTGACGAACGGGAATGATGGAAACGGTGGAAGTCACCGTTGCGTCGAAGAGCCGTGCTTATCGGAGAACAGCGGTTTTGAGATCGTCTCCAGTCAGGTAGGTGGGTTATCTGCGCTGAGGGTGTGAGCTTAACCACTGCTGCGGTGGTTTGTGCTTTTCGCTCTCCAAGGCCCGATGGTTAACGATAAACCCGCATGTGGTGTGACGTGCGCGAAGCACGGCGCCGCGCTGTCTGTCGAGCGATCACGTGCTGGAGCCTCCGTCAACGGTGCGTCTTGTACCCTTTCGCCCCCTGTACCCGTTAATGGATGTACATTTTATTGTTATTTATTTCTCTCTCTCTTACTTGACCTTTTCGCAAGCAGACGGCGCCCTCGAGATCTTATTTTGATACTGCCGTCTCCGCATTGTTCCCCGTGGGTCGTCTACTACGCTTTTGTGTCGTCTGTGATGCTATCGTCGCGTCTTTTTTTAATCTTTATTGTTTTTTTATATTATCATCCAGTTCGCAATTATGACGGCTGTCGTATCCATTCAGATGATAATCGTATCACGCACATAAAACCTGTGTCTCACTCGCACCATCGTCGTCTGCTTCGCACCCAGACGCAGCAGACGACAAATGCAGCCATATCGTTATCGTAACGGTAACGGTACTCTGATAACGGTACTTTGAAACGTTGTATAAATCTCTTCGGAGTCATATTTTATGTTCACTTTTTAGTTACGTCTAATAGCACATTTGATGATCGTTCGGCATTTCCTGGATAGCAAAACACAGCCAGCTGTTGGCGTAGCCAAGTTACCGTGATATCGAGTTTGGCCGCCATCTTTGTAACCGTCATCATCAGGCATCGGCCTTGTCGTACGCACGCAGACCTTGAGAGAGCCATGGGAGAACCGTGCAGCGAAGAACGTGTAGACACAGGTATCGATGATAATACGTAGTCCTTTGTGCCTTTTTGCTTTTTTTTCCTTTTAGTATATTTTTTTCCTTTGCTTTGGCACGTTTTGCTACGTTTGCCCTCGCTGGCACCACCGGACGTGATTTGCTAATCCGTTTTGGCGTTAACCGAGGAATGGATTAGGAAACCGGAAAGCAGGAAGGATGCGGGGCGAGCTGGTTCGACCGGGTTTCTGCTTTAATGGTGCCGGCCTTTTGTGTTTATTCCTTTTTTGGTTGCCGCGAGGCGATAGCGGATCCTTTCTTTTCCGCAACGTCACGTTTTTGCCACGAGGGCGTGTTCGGGATGAGCTGGCGGCGTGTCCAATCGAGCGGCGTTTGTTTCGGAATCGGAGAGCGAAAATGGCGGGCTGTAGGTTTCGAAAACTCGGCCGTTTGCGCATCCAGGTCCGTCTATCGTCTGCCACCTGCAGCACAATATCGTCTGCTTCCTACATCAATCACACTTCACAAATATAATTCACACATATCACTATTTTTTTTTTTTTTTGGCAATGTCGGCAATGACAAGAGAAAGTGGAGAGTTTTGACATCTGTAAGTTTTGGAGAAGGGAGGCTGAACTTTAATTAAGGGGATGGTGTAAGATGGGTGCTGGAGATCGTAGCCTGCGAAACTCGGGTGATGAATAGTAAATGCCGTAAGTAGTCGTGAGTGATGTAACGTGATGCTTTGTTTTGTACCGATTCGAGCTTTGTTGGTAGGATACGCTTGATAAGGACACCAGACGATGTTAGCGTGTTCGAGTTTTGACCTGACAAATGTTTGATATGCGGTTAGTTTTACAGTCGTCGATGAGCGAAAAAGATTGCGTCTAATGTATCCTAGTAACCTACACGCGCTGGACACGGTGTTATTGATGCGATCGAAATGTGACTCCTAGGTACTTGAAGTTTTAACTTTCTCTACGTCTGCGTGGTTGAGTGTATATTTCCTTAGCGATGGAGAGGGTCTGCTGGCAAATTATACACCTTTAGTTTTATTCGTTTTTATGTTTTAGTTTCCACGTGTTGCACCAAGGTGACATTATGTTCTAATCCTGTTGTAACAGTGCTTGATCGTCCGTGTTAGTGATGCGACGATGAACAACACTGTCATGCGCGAAGAACCTTATTTGGGATGATGAATTGGGTGGGAGCTCGTTTATGCATATTAGAAATAAAAGTGGTCCCAGGACGCTGCCCTGTGGAACCTTCGATTTCACCGGTGATATAGACAGTTCCTCTCCCCAACATACGTAGCTTGCTTACGGCCAATGAGAAAGTTGGCAATCCGCTGTACAATAACCGACTGAATGTCGAGTCAAGTTAGCTTAGAGGGCAGACGGTGGTGGGGTACGGTGTAAAAGGTCTTCGACAAAATCAAAGAAAATGGCATCAACAATTTTAGAAGCATGGATATTGTCGTGCAAATTAGTAGCAAAATTCAAGAACTGGGGTTTCGCACGAAAAAATACCTTTTCCAAAGACATGTTTGTTAGTGCAGAGCAGGTGAGGGTAGCATAAATAGCTAATGACGAAGCATATATATGCTCCGTCATTTTGCATTAATGCTTTGAGCATGTCTAAAAACGGTATTTGTACGACCAAAACATGATCGTCATACAAAGAAGAAACGCGCCACGCACAGTGCCTGCAGACTGGATGGATGTTAATGGATATCCCTTTTGTAACGAGTGGTAGCTTGCGCCATCTGGCCTAAGTAAACTGCGGTTTCCTGACAACAATGTTGCGTTTGGGATTTTTTTTTCTTTACTATCTGTTTGTACTGGGCATGTAATGTTTTTCTTATAACCCACGTGATTTTTTTCTTCTTAGTTGTAGAACGCCAGCTTTTTTTAGCTGGAAGGCCTTTATCAAGAGAATAGTGTATAGTGGGATCATGTCACGCACTTTCTGACATCGTCGTTTCTGAGTAAAATGAGGCAAAGCTCCGACGGCGTGTAACTTAGTGAGGGTTACGCACTTGCCCAGCTTGCCGCTTCCCTCTCTCGCTCTCTCACTCTCTCTCTCCGTGCCCTCGGGAGTGGAATGGTTTGATTGCCCCATTAAATTGACGGGCAACACAACAAGGTCGGCATCCCCTGTGTCGTCATTCTAATTGCGTTAAAAATATGACGTCAATTTTGTCGCTTTTTTTTTTTTGGGGGGGGGGGGATTTTTGCAGTTGTGGGGAGAGGAGGACAGTCGGGGGATTTTCTGCCTTGTAGGGTTTGCACTCCGTTCTTTCGTCCGCCTCGGTCTGATGATGCTAGCCGGAGAAAACTTTTTTTTTTTCATTTCGAGCGTAATTTAACTTTACACTTATCAGGGGGATCGGTGGCCGAGTGGGCTAGCTCACATGAGCTGGGAGCACGTGGAGCGAAAGCTCTCGCTACAGAACCCAGGATTCAGTCCCCACCCCTGCCCGTTTCGATCTGGACGAGCATCGTACCGGCGTGCGGTCGTGTACCACTACTGCGTGATGCGCGTTAAAGACCCCAGTCTAGCGGTCGTACTGCACTGGCTACATTTCTCATCTACAGCTGGGAGACTCGTCGCCCGTTGAGGCAGACCAAGTTCTAGGCTGTGTAAACATACACACAACCCAATTTTTTCTCTCACACTTATCCCTGACGTCACGCTGCTGCGGCGGCGCTGTTGTCGGCGCACGCGCAGAGGCTTTAGTTGATGCGAATCCAGTTTCTGACTTGTTTGTAAACAGTGTGTCAGTCTATACACTCTACACACTGTCCAAGACTCAGAGCAACGAACGCCGTAGTGCTGACGTAGGCCAACGCCGTATACGGCCAACGCAGAGCGACAGGTTGCGCACGAATGCTGGGTCATCGTTCGGCTGAGGCTCGGGGTTCTCCCTGATTGGCACGCGAGTCCCAGTCGAACGGTGACGCGGCAATCGTGTCCAATCTATGCCCCGCGTTGGCCTTTTTCTAGGTGACCACCGCCGCCTTGTAATGTAAGTTTCTAAGAGGTGTTGGTATCTAGGGCACAGCTAGCCTGGCGATGTGTCACTCTCGGATTCCTAAAGAAAGGCTGGTTCGCACGTTTGCATACGAGTGTCACCGACTGCGTCAGCCGCTTGTGACTCGGGTCCCTCACTTGTGTGACCGCTTACGACGGATGGATGGATGGATGAATCCGGCTGAGCCCTTTGGATCGGGCGGTAGCTTACGCCACCTAGCCATTTTGTTTTACCATTTAAGCTTAGAATATTTAAATGTGAAAACTATATTCACTCCGCACTGAAAAGAAAGTGAGGCTATAAAACCCCCTTGCCATCAGTTAATAAGAAAATATCTAGTTTTCTCTCGCTTTCTGCCACCATTCACTTAATCTTTGCTTGGTTATCTCTACTGTCTTGAAATCCACCTTTCCTTCGCTGTCTCTAAAACCCAATGACTTTATTAAATCTATGTTGTCTGCAGTGGGCATAGGGTGAAGCCCGTTACAGTAGAGTATCAAGTGCTCAGCCGTCTCGTCCTCCTCTCCACAAGCAGCGCACACTGTATCCATTTCCTGGTACTTTGCTCTGTATGTTCTGGTTGGTAACTCCACTATATATAGCCTAAAAACTTTCCTCTTAATTTCCTAGTGCGCTGTCTCCACTTTGTGTCTATGCTCTTCATGTATTAATAGCTGAAAACCTTTCGTACCCATTGCTCCCCATCCATTTGCCTCAACCGATCCTCAAATTCTATCTTGCTCACAGCTTCCATGTCCTCAAATGACGCCCATCCCATGTCTCCTTGTACTCCCTGGTTTGGCGTTTTGCAATGTGCCCCCAAAGTCAGCCTACCTACTCCGCGCTGTTTTATTTCTATAGTCTTGCATGCGCTTCGGATTTCATGCATAGCACTGCGTTTCCAAAAGTCAGGCCAGGCACCATGACCCCTTTCCAAATCTCTCTCACAACCTCATACATGTTGTAATTCCAAAGTGCTCTATTTTTCATTACAGCTGCATTTCTGTTGCCCTTATTACCTATTATATACTTTTCGTGCCCACTGAGATATTCTGCAGCGTCACATATCCATTCTCCTAGATACTTGTATTTACTAGCTCTCTCAACTGTAATATTCTGTATCTTCAGCCTCTCGACTTCATCATTGTTAAAAATCATGACGGCAGATTTTTCACTACTGAATTCTAAACCTAATTCCTCTCCTTCCCTACCACAGATGTTCAATAATTCCTGCAAATCTATCCTGTTAGCCATTAGTACGATATCATCCGCATACATCAATCCCGGTAAGGATTGCTGAATTTTTTGGCCTAGCTTACTGTACGAAAGGTCGAATCCAAGCCCACTCCTCTCTAGTCTATCCTCCAATCCTCTCAGATACAGCATAAACAGCAAAGGCGATAACGGGCACCCCTGCCCAGTGCCTGAGGCCTCGTCTTATCTCTATTTTCTCCGTTGCCTTTCCTTCCCAGGTTATAATCACCTTTATTATCTTTGTAAATGTTCCTTAGTATTGCTGTTAGTCCTTCATCTAGGTTTAAGCTCTCTACTATGTCCCACAGATTCCTTTGGTTCACATTGTCATAGGCACCCTTGATATCCAGAAATGCCAGCCAGAGCTGTCTGTTATTGTCCTCCAACCTTCTTTGTTGCCGAAACCCGTTCTGTGACTCGCCCAGTATGCCCTCGCAACCTGCCCATTCCTCCAGTCTGTTCTTTATAATCTGCATTACCAACCTGTAAATAACTGGTGTCACGGTTATGGAACGATAAATCCTAATATTAGACTTATCTCCCTTTCCCTTATATATCATACTCATCCTACTAAGCCTCCATTCATCTGGAATATTTCCTTTTGTTATCATAGTGCTCACTACCTCCCTTAGCTTTGCCTTAGATTTAGGGCCCAAATTCTTCACCAGCTTGATTGGGATACTATCTGTGCCTGTCGACGTGCCAGTAGGGACTCTTCGTTCCGCCTTTTCCCATTCTCTTTGTCCAAGATCCGCGATGTCACAAGCTGGGCTGCTACTTCCTTCGGTTCTCCTATCTTCCACATGTACCCGTTCCCGAAATTTCTCCTCCATCACTGCTCCTATATGTCGTATCGCATCATCTCCCTCTAATTGATCTCCCTGATGCGAGAGTATGAACCTCTGTCTAGCTTGCGTCGTTTCACCGAGTGAGTTGAAGTGCTCCCAAAACGTCTTGGCTGCGTTTCTATCTTTCTTGCTTACATTACTCATCCATTCTTCACCCTTTCTCTGAATTTTCGCATTGATCAAACTGGATGCCTCTCGGCGACATGTTATAAAAGTGTCCCATTTTTTTTACTTCCGTTTCTGAGTCCCCATGCACTACGCTTGGAATGCCTGTGTTCTCTAGAGGCTTCCTAACGTTTTTGTATCGCTTGCTTCACTTCTTTGTCCCACCAGCTTTTTGGTCTATGTCCTTGCTTCCCCTTTCGTTTACTCTGAACTTTGTCTAGTTCCAGAGCAAAAAGCCTAGTTAGGTTCTCATAGGTCCAATCTGCTATACCGTTGCCCTGAAGCTGCTTCTTCTATTCTTTCAGCAACTATTTCCAACTCTTCGTCGCTGCAGGAAGTTTGCTTTGAATTATGTTGCATTTACTTGTCTGGCAATGATCAGTACCAAGACCTTTGGAACCCTTTTCATCTATTTTCATTGCTTGTAGCTTACCATATATTTTGTGTGACATGAGTACGTAATCTATAGTTGAATGTAGATTGCCAGTTTCCCACGTTATGTGCCCGTCACACTTCTGACTGGTATTACATAAAACTAAGTGATAACGCTGGCGCCATCTATCGGGCAGCCTTGGAACGCTGCCGTAGAATAATTCTGACCACTTTAGGAGCGATCTCGAAAGTGGTGCGAAACGTTCAGTCTAGTCGTACGCGGATCGGAGGCGTTCCAAAGCTACACGATAGATGGCGCCAGCGTGTTCTATGGTTGTAAGCGGTGGCAAGTGGTTTCGGCGCAGTCGAACCGGGCAAGAAGAGAAAATAGAGGTTTTAGTAGATAGTTCCCGATAACGATACGGAAGGGCGGCGGCGGAATACCGTTATGGAAGTCGTCGGAACGATCTACTAAAAAAAAAAACTATTCAATAATGTAGGCGACCTTTATTTAGTGACTCTAGGACAGATCGTAGCGTTGTTGCTGGACCCTGTGTAGGTCGCAAGGTCTCGTGGCTTGTTCTAGACGTCCGATTGGCTCGTGTCGCGAACACTCGTGGCGTCTGTCCCCCGAGCCTCTCCTGTGGCGGGGAAATGCTGGCAGCAGTAGCAGCAGCAGCAGCGGCGCGGGCAACTGAACGGTATGGAGCAGGCATCCGCTCCTGATAAGATTGGGTGGATAAAACGGAAGCCGTCGATGGAGCCGAGCCTACCATCCTGCGAAGTCGTTCCAATCCCGTAACACTTTTTTTTTTTTTTACAGAGGAAGTTGTAATAATTTGTTGATACAGGCTACAGGAAGCACCTAAATAAATAGCGTCCATAACAATTTAAATACAAAATTGAAAATTGGAGCAACTATGAAAAAAATAATCGAAGGCGGATGAATCGTGAATACATATATACTTTATGTTAAAATTTCAGTTTTTTTAGCTAAGGATGACGTTACACGAGAATTAGGAGAAAGAAAACTCGTAAATCAAAGCGCATAGGAACTGTGGCGTGTTCACAAAGGGCAGAGCACTAATGGCGATGGTACAGAACTCGTGCTGACAACGTGCAATGGTTATGCATCATTATGCTGTCATCTAATATATGCTGCAACACAAAGGAATTGCAGCATACGCATATAGTTACGCAGATGTGAATCGGGAGACTAAGAATAGCGTTGCTCGCGATGACAATGCGTCCAATGCATGATATGGCGAGCGGACTGTAGTGGTATATGCAATAGGCGGTTTCTTCATCGTTCTTTGTGGTATCTTAGTTTGCGTGGTTGGTGCGCGACGCGGCGCCGTTTCTGTACTTTTTGCGCCCCGT
The DNA here is from genome assembly GCA_037355805.1 of Ixodes ricinus. Lineage (NCBI taxonomy): Eukaryota > Metazoa > Arthropoda > Arachnida > Ixodida > Ixodidae > Ixodes > Ixodes ricinus. The sequence goes on along the minus strand of JAZHYW010040729.1, from coordinate 62,228 downwards.
ATCAGCGGGCCTGCTACTACGGGCGCAGCAACCCTGCTTTGAGCTGACCTTTTTAGCCAATAAAATACATTTATAGCTCGGAATGCTCGTTTCACGCTGACCGGTGCCGCGGAAATCTTACTGGCTACTTGTGGTAATGCGTGAAGTATTGGATGATGTTGCTTTCTTTTCCCGCGAGCGTTGCTTTTTTAAGTATGATTTAGTTTGTCAATGTTGACCTATCATTGTGACCGAAGTGTCGACATCTATTCAAAAAGCGGTTCTCTGATGTTGCATTCAGACTGGCGTTCGAATCGCAACCGCAAACGGGATCCGTTCGTTTTCATCATCAGATCCGCGTGAAACTGCACTGAATCTTTAAGCAGCTGCTTTCGCAACCGCTCTGCGATTGCAGTTCAAGCGCCTGTGTCAATAGGGAGTTTTCGTAGACCGCTTTTTCCCCCTCCGCTAAGCCCCCCGCAACGAAGAAGCCGCTACTGCGCCTGCGCGACGATGGCCTTGGCTGTAGAGTTCCGGGTATCGTAGCGGGTTGCGGAGAGCGTTGCGGGACGGGGAAAACGATCTTTGAAAACTCCCTAATGAGGCATAAGCGTGAGTGGGCGCAAATATGCTGGTCACAATCAGGGCAAGGTTCTCATGCACGGAAGCGCGTGTAAGAACTGTCAAAGCCACCTCACTTTTTTTTTTTGGTAATGAAAGATTGGTAGACGAAAAATACGAGAAATGTAGATAATATATATATATATAAACAGCTTTTCGCGAGAGGCGTTTTACGTGCCCAATTTTTCCCCTTGAACAAAAAGGCGCAAATATAATTTTTCGGCTTCACTCCCCTAACAAAATAAACTTAAGAAAAAACCCTTTTCGGTTTGATTTTAATCTCCAGACAGAGAGTTAACGAAAAAAAAAGAAAAAAAGACGTTTACAAATCTTTGTAATGCGAAATTAGAGCGCAGCTCTTGTGCAGGAGGAGGGAGGGTATGCCCCTCCTCCATCTCCGTACCCTCCCTCCTCTTACAGCGTCCTCGCGTAATTTAGTTGGAGAATTGACGCCACGTGACATCAACACCAGTTCTGTTTCCCCTGCTAAATTTAGCGGGGAAAATGACGTCACATGACTTCGTGTCGCGTCACCCATGAACAAAATCAGTTTCTCCACCAGATTTAGCGGTAAAATTGACGTCACGTGACCTCAACACCAATGCAAGTTCCCGCTAAATTTAGCGGGGCGGTTACACACATGACAATACAGGAAAACACAACTCTGCCACCAAAACATAAATTATACACGTTTTCCTGCTGTTGTGTTTTTCTTCGATTTTGAAGTTCCTTAATTTTTCCGCACCACAATTTCAGTTGTTACATTATGATTAAAATTTGTGTGCGTTCCGTTTTGGTTCGATAGCTCACGGCGTTTGCCTGCAATACGAGTTAACCTTCGACACAGGTGTTCCATGGCGAGACTGGCGAGGCTCTCTCTTTCTGCTTTCAACATGATTTCGACGGGCTACACAAGTGCCCGTCCAGACACTCGCGTTTGCTTAGGAACGAGCTCTTGTGACCTCTTACGGCGAGAGAACACACTTAGAATACACTGGCTCGCAGGCGCCACCTATGAGGTGACCCCGGAATTGCATGTGTCGCTAGATCGAAGGTTTTGCGGTACTTGCGGAACAAACGTACGTACTGTCTAAGAGAAGTGGTCGTTTGTGACATTGGCTGGGAACCTCCTGGGATCGAACCCAGGAGGTTCCCAGCGCAAGCTTTCGCTCCACGTTCCGAGCTGCGACGCGTTAAGCCCACTCTGCCGCCTATTCCCCTGGCTTTCAGGAAAAAAAAAAGAAAAAAATTGTAATAAAATAAAAAAAAATTTTGTTTGTGTAAAGTTTTTGGAGTTAATACCGTGACATCCGTGAATTGCGCCATCGATATGGTCAATTTATTTTACGCTGCGTCTTCTTTATTCATTTTATTTTTTTTTCAGTCATTTCGTTTGTCCTTTCAGTCATTTCGTTTCTTGCGGGTCGTTTTTAGCTTCCCGCAAACGATAAATGAAAAACCGTCGAGGGTTTTACAAGACACTTTTTATCCCAAGCTTACGGTATTCTTACTTGCCTAACCTGTTTTTCCTCCTCATTTATGTAGAGTCGCCCGTTCAAATTGGTAATATGTGCGTGGCATGGGCATCATTGTTATTCCCCCGTTCCTGGGTGGCGCAAGCTACCCTCTAATACGAAGGGTATAGCCCCTTCAGTTTTACAGCCAGTGCCGTTGGTCCAAGGTGCGTGATAGGATGCCTGTGCAACGACGCGCGTGCGCCTTCATTCAAAACCGATCCGCGTGGAAACGGCTTTTACAGCCACACGGACAGTTCGTTAATGCACGCTTATATTTCTACGGAAGCAGGAACCATACATGTATATGACTCGCGCTGGCGTCACAGTAGCTGCCATTGCAATCTACCTTCCGCAAGTGTACAAGCTCATGAGAGGAGGTAGTTTCGACTCTTTCGTCTCGCTGTCGCTGCTTGGTTCTCGTAGGCAGCATAGAAACAAACTTCGTTTCCAGTAATCATTTTTATCCTTCCACCGTGTCATTCCTACGCACTACTAGAACAAGGTTTCTACCGTCAAAAAATCGCTATGCTTTCGTATGTAACACCGATTTTACGCTGCGGTGCAAAAAATGTGTGGTGGTCCGCGTGCTGAACGACGAAAACGACCTCCTTTCGTCCGCCATTTTTGCCTGACCAGCGCTGGGCGTCTTGCAAAATCGAAGCATTTTGGGTTAACCGCAGTTTCTGTGTTGATTTGCCAACCTCACTTCACCACATCCCGTCACGCCCAAATACAGTGCTTGCATTTTCGAATATGTGGCTTTCCTTAAATTTATTATATTGTAGGTGTTGCCTACCAATACAAATAAAACACTAAAGAACTTTTTTGCTTCTTCTCAGGGGAGGGAGGGCGGTAGAAATATATACTGGGCCGGCCATGCTGTTCTATCTTCTCCTCAATGGTCTTCTTAAATTATCCGCGAGCGGGGAGGGTGATGCTGCACTCTGGAGTGTAGCCAGGCCAACCCCACTCCTATTCGCGACTCCAACTAACTATAGGTGGCGCCACTCATTTTCCAAAATGGCGGTTATAGTGAGGGTCGGAGATGCGTGCCGCTGCTGAGCCTGTCTAGTGTGCTGGCTTCACTGAGCGACACAAATTATTTCTGGTAATACGAGGAAGCTAGGGTGTTATGAGTGCAAGTCACCTCTTTACCCTGAAAACAAGAACGGTGTTTAGCGTAATATTTACGCAAGGATGCGCGTTTTAATTTTGGAGCGAAACCGAAACCAACCTCTATTTTGGATTTAATTTCTCGGTAGAGGTCTTAATTTCGGATTTTTTCATAACTCAAGATGTGTCTCACATCGTAATTATTTAGTTAGAGAAGTTGTTCGCGGAAACTTTATTTTGTGACATACATGTTCGATCCAGGCTGATATTTGTAGTTGTTGAAAAAATCAGTGCTGATATTTGTGCGTTCTCGCTGCCTTTTCTCGCTCAGATAATTGTCATGAAAAATAATGAACTGCGGGCCTTTTAATGGGTTTTTGGGTATTTAGATGATTAATTGGTTTAACATTATTCCCACCACAAGAATAAGAGAATAAATCCAATTTTTACGATATGTCCACAAAACGTATAAATTAATAAACGCTGTTCTCACTGCAACAACCCAAAGACGGAATCCGAGTCAGACAGCTGAAGTGTGTGTGTGTGTGTTTTATAGCAACGCGTGACGCATAGGACTTTATATTACATCCAGTGTTTGACTGTTTGTCTATCTTGATAACGATGTCAAGAGTTTTTCATATGCTAAAAAAACAAAAAAATGATACCTTTCTGGAAAGACTATTATGGTTAAATGGCGTATTTTCGTGATCTTGGCGTTAATTGGGGGCATACATTGCCGCGATTTGTATTAATAATAATAATATTAAAATTCAGATATTTTATTACGTAATTTTTAAGCTTTAATATAATTTGTTGCTTATGATCTAATTTCAAACGCGCGAACAAATATGACAATCAAAAGTGTACTAATTCTCATCACTGCTGCCAATTGCAGCATTTTTACTTACCAAGTAATAAAATAAAAATAGTCTAAAATCAATGAAAACATTCTAGCTAATGTGAGAAATCCACGTAAAATTACATTAATTGTGGGTAAAGTATATTTTGCTATCAAAGTCGCGACTTTTGACAATCGGCAAAACCTCCAAAGTCGCCGCCAATATCCTTCCAAACCATATGCCCCAAAATAAACAAAAAGCTATATATATATATTTTTAATTTTTTTATAACATTTAGTTACTTTCATTTTTACGCTCCGTCGTTTTGCCAATCTCAGCCTTTCCAGTTCGAAGGAACGCCTACCTGCTTGCACGTCTGCTCACTGCAGCACGTTTCGTTGGCGTTGGAAGCCGGTGAAACAGTAGTGAGTTTTAGTATTGCGTATACGAGCGAACGCAAGCGCTACGTGTTCGCGTCAGCTTTGCTTGTTCCACACTGCGCGTGCGCGGAGCCCAAAATTGCGGTCTTGGATGGCGCATGGCGATGAGGCGCACGCACAACGTGGGGCACGCAACTCTAACGCAAACGCACACCACTTGCGTTGGCTTCTATGCGCATTTTATGCGCAATACTAAAACTCTCCAGTAAGGTACAATCCCACACCGTCAGCAGCACTACGTTGGGACAGTGAAGAGTGTTGTTTGCATTCGGAAATGACATTTCGCGAGCCATGATCGCGAGCAGTTCCGCCGTGCCCGCTGAGCGGGAGAATCGGGGGACCCTCACTAGACCGCTTCCCGTTTCCGCCGCGGGAGGGCGAGCGTCGAGCTGGAGACGCGAATACTCCTATCCTCGCTAAGCCTAGGCAAGTCCTTCCGGTCGCTAGAGGTCCGTGTTTCAACGGAGGTTCTCACGAAGATGAATGGGTGCATTCATTGCAAGCGAGCACTGACTTTATTTTCGTGCACTGTTTTTTCGTGCACCGCGCCACTCCTCTCCACGGCCAAGCAGGTTCCATAATGAAACGCGTGCAGTGTTGCATGCAGGGATGTCCTGGGAAAAGTGGCGCCATTCGTTGTTGTGGAAATGCTCGAGACGCGTGCCGCGCGTCACTTCTAGGAAGAACATGGCGTCTGAAATCTAGCTCAGTGCTGCGCTATGCCGCCATGATTTTCCCAAGGGCTGCACGTAGCACGTGCCTTAATTGTGCCTGGGCGCACCTTGCGCTGCTTTCAAAACAATAAGGGGTTTTAGTCTATTTCAGTAAAGGTGTATCCACACGACGGACCGGGCCGCGGACCGATTGATCACGTGATGCGCGGCCCGCGGGCCGCCCGGCTGCAATGAGCATCCACACGGCGGACCAAAAGAGCAGACGACAGAGCGAACGGGCCGGTCTAACCCTCGACCTCACAGCTCCACCAAACGCATGCAGCGAGCTGCTTTGAGGCTATTTGTAAGGAGCCAAGATGAGGTTGAACGAAAGAGACGTTTGGCCGCGGTGGCCCTGGCGTTGACTATTGAGGACGAGGAGGACTTAAGTCAACCGAAAAGGGCATGCTGGATGAAGCCCTGGATGTGCAGGAAAGATCTTGGTCTGCATAGTCAACTCTTTTCGTCGCACAACAAAAGGTTCGTCTTCTTCGTCTTCAACAGTTGGCGGTCAACAGCCAGCTTGTTGCCAGACTTAGCGCTTCAATTATACTAAAAACGCCGCGGTCCGCCGCCAAGGTCCGGGCGAGAAAAGTAGCTTGGCATTTCTCAGAAGCGCGGGCCGCGGACCGCCGGCGGACCTCGAAAACCGGTGACGTAAGATCACGTGATGCGCGGCCCGCGGACCAAAACAGCAATTTGGTCCGTCGTGTGGATACACCTTAGGGGGCTCCTGTCAGGTGCCCTTTTCAACGTTCGTGTGGGTGCCACCAGGTTTGCTCACCTTCCAAAGCCACGAACACTCGCGTGCTGGGGCCAACCTGAGGCATCGCTCTTTTATGGGGTAGGCATCGGACACTGGCGGCCGTAGCTGTGTGTGCAACTGCTGAGCGCGTGCTAACGGCGAGCAGCCACAGTTATTTTGCTTTTGAAACGTGCATTACAGGCCATCCAGATTGCCGGTCGTAGCAGCCTAATAATGTGAGCTCGTTCTGAGCATGCGCTATTAACAGCGCACTCGGATATGGTGTCCAGATTCACTGACGGCCATAGCTGTGTGCACTGCTCAGCCTGTGCCGACGGCGAGCTTCCGCGGAGCTTTTTGCAATTTGCCTTCCGCACCATAAAGAGTGCCGGTCTTGGAAACCTATATAAGCGTGAGCTTGTTTTGAGAATGCCCAGTAAATAGTGCACTCAAATATGGCGTCCAATGAGTACCCCCTCCCCTGTACAGCCCGCAGCCATTAAGGCCGGTTTACACATTTGCGTTTAAGTGTGACCGACAGCGTTAGGAACGTTGATGATGACTGCTCACGACAAGATACCACACCGGCGTCACCTACCGGGTAGCCCTGGAACAGTTCAGATCTGCGTATATTTCCGTTTTTGTTCCGCATCATTTCGTTATGGGCGTGAAATAATTCCGGCAACGTTATAAGGGACCATTTCCCATAAAGCGTAGATCTCGATCTCGCAAATACCGCAAAAATCTTCCGTGTATAGTTCCGCATCATAGATTAACACGCTATTTACAAACAAGTCCACGCTTGTCCACACTGAATGAGGGCAAATGTTGACCTCCAGGGCTGCTATACTGATAGATGGCGCCAGTGTTCCAGGTTCTCTTGTCGTGAGCATTCAGAGCAGTCGTATCGCAGTCGGTCTCAGTTGAACGCAGATGTGTGTGAACCGTCCTTTATGGTCAGCTCAGACTCCGGGATATTGGTCTCCACCAATGCCGGTCAGAAGCCGGTCTCCAGTGATCACGAGGTTGTGCCGCAACACACTACGTTGTCTGATTTCACCGCTCCTACAGAAGGGCTTGAGTGCGTGTGGGGTTATCTGCGGCCTCTTGAATGAAACGTCGGCCGCTGGAGTGTCGGCATGGTTGTTCACCGATAAGGCATGTCGTCGTACACCGTGGGCATGACGCATCTTCCTTTGCCTAACGGATAAGGGCATCGGAGATTACTTCAGTTCCGAACCTCTAAATCGATCCTTCGAGGTGAGCCAACACCACCAACACAGAAGGCCTCCCCCATGGTCTCCTCTCCCTCTACGAAACGTCATCAAGAGTCGGATCGCGCTCACTCGGCTATTGGGCCTGAGCCCGACCTTCGACGCGCTGATTGGACACGAGCCCCAGCCGAACGCTGATGCAGCATTCGTGCCCAATCTCGGGCCTCGATCCATCTGACCGATGACGCGTGGGAAGGCCTTCTGTCGGGGTGGTGTTTGTTGAGCAGGTTTTGCCAGCTTCTTACCTGTATAAGCTTGCCAAAGTTATGGTTTTTTGTTGTATCTTTTATAGTACAGTTATTTGTGACGGCACTTCTTCCTGCAGTATATATATGTATATCTTCTGCGGAATGTCAGACGCCATCGCATACAGCCCGGCGACACTCGACATTTTTCGCCTGGTCGCTTAATGTGGCCACGGAGATATGTGCAACCATTATTACAACGTGCCGTTCCTTTTTTTTTTTTTTTTTTGGGGGGGGGGGGGGGTGCGTAAACGGTCTCGTTGTTCATTTGTTGTCGCGCGCTGAGAGACCGGCGTTGTTTGGGAGCCGCCCTTTCCGCATCCCCGAATTTGCATAAGGAGAACAATGCTTTCGTATTTAGCCGTTACATGTTTACGTCCGGCACGCACGCACAACGCACGTGAAGATACTTGTGCAATTTCCAAGGCCAGCGATCGTGAGCTATCATTGCCGCTCTTCCCAGAGCGAGCCGGAAATCGTTTGGTAAATATGAATTCGCGGACGATCTTTCCGAAGGGACGCGGGACTTGCGAACGATCTTCCCATAACGAGTTTTGCGGACGGTTCTCTACCCGGCTATTACGTGCTTTGCATGAAGAGTGTTTGAACGCATATTTTGGTGGCAGATGCGGTCAAAAAACAGCAAAAAAAACAGTAGCAATAAAAAAAAAGCGGTGATTACTTTGGGTGTGTTCGTCTGTGGCTTTTCTACGCATCGCCATCTGACTTCATTTTCGCCTTTAGCGGAGCCGCGAAGTTCAAGGTTGTAACCCTTGCTGGGCTGATATTAATAGGCTCTAATGGGATGGAAGTGAGTGAGAGTGTCACTCTACTATAGGACTTCTGTACAGAAATCAGTCTCTTATCTGTTGCAAAAAGTTAGTAACCATATTAAAGGGATACTGAACCAAGGAATTTAGTGTTCATAATAAGTGGCGCACGTTCTTTCCACTAGCCAGCAGCCACCAGTGTGCGCGAGCACACGCAACAAAAATGACGTCACAAACCTCCATTCGCGGTTAAGATGACCGTGAAATGTATGGCCTTCGGGCCGAAGGAGAATAAAGACAAGTTTTTCATCTACACAGTGGTGTCTGGTGTAAAAAGTAAGCGATAAATTGGTCTAACAAACACGTAGCTTTCACTTGTAGAGATGAAAAGTCTGTCTTTATTTTCCTTTGGTCCGAAGCCCATGCCCTTTAAAGGGGCCCTGCAATGCCTTTTTTACTAATTTTTAATTTCCACCAAACCTGAGCGCACTGAACGTAGTAACTTAATGACACTTTTCTTTTCTCGAATTTCGCTTTATTTTAAAAGTTATAGGCAAATTAAAATTACAAAAACAAGCAAAAAATAACTTCCTTCATGACGTCCTTGGTTGCTTGAGTGGCCGTGAACTAGACGAGGGGTAGTGAGCTGAGCGAGCGCTCACGGCTGCCGTACTCCGTGTCGACGGCGCGAGAGGGCGCCACTAAAGCGTGTTCTGGATAGGCTGTATGTAGCGGGCAGCTAGAGCGGCTCTCATTGCATTTGCTGCGCGATTAAACACAAATTCGGCATGACACTTCATTGGCCACAAACGACAGCAAACACGGGGTAAAGATCAGTTCAGAATGGGAGCCACTTCGCGCTGCCATACCGCGAAACGGCCAAACCGCCGGACAAAGCTGCTCACCGAAGGCCTTGGGAACGCTCAGAGCCGGTCGGGTCCTTCGGTCCCTACGGCCGCAGCGCCGCCGCGTACATCCGGGACCTTTCCGTGTCGGCACCTGATCCCACTACTCCTTTCTAGTATGCGCCGCCTTTTCCACCGCTTGGTGGCTGGTATGTCGACGGATCATTTCTTGTTTCCGTACTTTATAAACTGCATTTGTTTCTTTTCTGATCTAAAATACTGAACAAAAACAACTTTTATAAATAATTGAAACGGTTCGCGCCACTTATATTTTTGTATTTCGACTAAAAAGAAGTTTTTGGCGGCTCTGACCAGTAGTAAGCCCAGGACCTAAGACGTCACATTACGCGCGCTTTCGGTACCGCGGGTCGCCCCCGTCGGTGGAGGAGGTTTCCGCGTCGTCCGGTTAAAATATGACGCACTGATATTTAGTTACTCTCTCCGTGCCCGCTGGCTTGCCCGAACCCCAAGAGACGTGGAAACCGCAAAAAAGGTAGACGCTTAATCATGATTGCAGGGCCCTTAAAGGGGCCCCGCAATGCCTTTTTACTAATTTTTAATTTCCACCAAACCTGAGCGCACTGAACGTAGTAACTTAATGACACTTTTCTTTTCTCGAATTTCGCTTTATTTTAAAAGTTATAGGCAAATTAAAATTACAAAAAACAAGCAAAAAATAACCTCCTTCATGACGTCCTTGGTTGCTTGAGTGGCCGTGAACTAGACGAGGGGTAGTGAGCTGAGCGAGCGCTCACGGCTGCCGTACTCCGTGTCGACGGCGCGAGAGAGCGCCACTAAAGCGTGTTCTGGATAGGCTGTATGTAGCGGGCAGCTAGAGCGGCTCTCATTGCATTTGCTGCGCGATTAAACACAAATTCGGCATGACACTTCATTGGCCACAAACGACAGCAAACACGGGGTAAAGATCAGTTCAGAATGGGAGCCACTTCGGGCTGCCATACCGCGAAACGGCCAAACCGCCGGACAAAGCTGCTCACCGAAGGCCTTGGGAACGCTCAGAGCCGGTCGGGTCCTTCGGTCCCTACGGCCGCAGCGCCGCCGCGTACATCCGGGACCTTTCCGTATCGGCGCCTGATCCCACTACTCCTTTCTAGTATGCGCCGCCTTTTCCACCGCTTGGTGGCGGGTATGTCGACGGATCATTTCTTGTTTTCGTACTTTATAAACTGCATTTGTTTCTTTTCTGATCTAAAATACTGAACAAAAACTACTTTTATAAATAATTGAAACGGTTTGCGCCACTTATATTTTGTATTTCGACTAAAAAGAAGTTTTTGGCGGCTCTGACCAGTAGTAAGCCCAGGACCTAAGACGTCACATTACGCGCGCTTTCGGTACCGCGGGTCGCCCTCGTCGGTGGAGGAGGTTTCCGCGTCGTCCGGTTAAAATATGACGCACTGATATTTAGTTACTCTCTCCGTGCCCGCTGGCTTGCCCGAACCCCAAGAGACGTGGAAACCGCAAAAAAGGTAGACGCTTAATTATGATTGCAGGGCCCTTAAAGCGCGAATGGAGGCCTTTGACGTCATTTTCGCTGCGTGTGCTCGCGCACAACGGCCGCTGCTGGCTCGTGGAAAGAACGTGCGCCACTTCTTATGAACACTAAATTCTTTGGTTTAGTATCCCTTTAACTATCTCAGATTGCACGTAAATGCGCCAGAGCACACACTACTGTTTGTGTCTGAAGTGGAGAGAGGTACCAGCTGTTAGTCAGGTATTCGGCGGGGTGCGGCTTATGTACGAAACAATCGGGTACACCGAGTTCATTTTGCCCGTGCCGTTCACAAAAATTGCCGCGTCCGGCCCTCCTGAAAGTGTGTTTACTCCCAACGGTTTTCGTCGTCTGCTAAAAACGCGGGGCTGCTTCTTTGTTCCGGCGGCGGCGGCGACCGGGAACTCCGGTCCGGCGTTCTCGTTTCCAAGTTTGGATAAACAAGCCGAGCGAGTTCATCGACCTTTCTCCGGCCAGGGGTCGACGAAATAAACGGGCCAAAAAAAAAACTGTAATGAGAAGAAGAAAAAAAAAACATTCTATGAACGCGTGTAAATAAAATCAAGGCCGGGTAATGCCTCCTTTGTAGCGATCGGTTGTTGGAAGTTTGACTGCTCCTCCGCTAGGTGACGCCGCTGCTCCGCGCATGCGCGGCTCTTCTTAGTAGCAGACGATAGGGTTAGCGTTGTCTGCGTTCTTTCGAACGAACGCGCTCTGTCGTTGCTTTCGATTTTGAAGTTTTGCGAGATTAGTAACGAAAAAGAGTTACACGGACTGCGACAGTGCTAGCACGGAGAAGCGATCGGTAATTTTTGTTTTAATTAAATATTTAAATGAATAACAAACTTTTGATTAGAAAACGAAAATTTTTCATTGAATATTTCATTAAAGATTAAACTTTGGGCAGTCCCTATAAATTTAATAAGGGGGCTGCCCATAAAATTTTGCCTGCCAAACGGTTACTGAAGTGCACATTTTGCGAGGGTCTTGGGAAGGCATCAAGCCATCAATGTCTCGTGACGTACTTTCGCAGAATTTTTTTCTCGCGTGACGTCAAGGTGAACGTAGCAGGGGCCTATAAATGCCGCTCATTTCCAGCGCCTTTGGGCTGCTTTCGGATGCTGTCACGTGAAACTGTGACGTCATCAAAGCTACATCCGTGGGCACGAAAACCCCGAAAGATGGCTCTATAAACGCTAAGCATTAAAAAAAAAAAGCTTAGTCATGCTCATACAGACCGTGGAACACAGACCAGACCGTGTTCCACGGTGTGGTCGCCGGTTGGCGCTAGAAGTCCCGGTAAAAAAAAGTACGAGCGAACCGAATGTCAGATGCAATGGGGCAGTTGCCTGTCCTGGCGCGTTCACCCGCGGGAACGGCTGACCTTGCTTTGGGTGCTTAAAGGGGCAATGCAACAATTTTTGTACTTTGCGCAAATACCGCTCAGAACAGATCCCTGACGTTAATGACCTATGATACACGCGTTCGTTTTTCACCCCACGCAATAGAAGTCCCAGAAAAAAAATAAAGAAAACAAGCAGCGTTCGCCCCCTCAACTCGCAGCCAGAACAAGCGGCCACGTGATCTGGAGCCGATTATATGCCGCCAATGTTGATCATAGCCACGCGCTGGGGTTGGCAAAGCACAGGACACGCGCTGAGTTCCAGACATTGTTATGGCTCGGCTATTGTCGTCGTTGAAGCGATTGGACACGGGCCACTACCCGAATGCTTCTCGAGCTAGTAATTATCACGAGCCCAAATCGAGTGCCCACGCAATGCTCGGGTCCAATCTATGAACCGCATTCAAATATCGTCATATGGGTGTACTGCGATCCCCACTTTACGTCATCAAATTTTGCAAAGGAGAGATTGAATGAAAATGGTCGCTCTTGTCTTTGAAATTACACCGCAACAAAGGAGTTTTTGGCAAGTGGCGTTGCTTGCGAGAATCCTTGACTCCCACTTGTGCCAGTAAGCTCGTGTACAGTTAAAAACATTCCAATTAAATATCGTTGCACCGCTCCTTTAACTAAGTGGTTTCTGGCCTGCGCGCGTCGTTGCCTGCGCGATTGTTTTATGCGCGGCAGCCATAATGGAAGGACCGCAGGTGCGAGTTGTGCTCCGCGTTTCGTGCGACGCGTTATTAAAGGCATTGCTCGGGAGAGGAGAGAGGGCCGTCGTCGTGCCGCGCAGAAGCGTGAACTCCCCGACACCACTCGACGAAAACTTTTTGTCCGATTCCGGGTATTGACCGCCAGTGGCGTAGTAACGGGGGGGCCGGGGGCCGTGGGCCCCGGGTACCAGGAGTCTCAGTCACGAGGGGGGTGCCACTTATGGCGGCAATCCCCCCGGCTTGACTGGTTCGTAAGTGGCAAAGAATGTGTAGACGCATGAGGTCACCACTCTTCCATCACGAACGTGTCTGGTGCAGAGTCGCAAAACTGGCTTGGCTCGCGCAAAGTCATCGCGCACCGGCGGAAAAAACAAGCGCGGAAAGTGCGGGAGCACTCGAGAAAGAGCTGTGCCCGGGCACGCCGAGCCAACGCCACCTAGTCTACGCCAAACCCAGCGCAACACGACGCTGGCTTGCGCCGACCACGGCCGGACTGCGCCGAGACAGCAAGAGAAGGCGCCAGACGAAGAAGAAAGAAATCACACGAAGGTCTTACACGAAGGGAGTCGCGGGGAGGGGGTAAACGTGTTGGGTAAACTCTCAACGTGTCGTCTCCCTCACCCCGGACTCGCACCCATGGCTGTCCACCCGTGCACGGCACCGCACCACGCGCCGAGGGGGAAGTGCCGAGAGGAGGTGCTGGCGAAAGGCTTCTGCTCAGCAAGCTCCCTCGCTCTCTGACCCCGCCGTAAGTTCTAGAAGCGCGTCGCTCGCCGTCGGGAGGCGGTCACAATGTAGTGTTCTGGCAAGTGAATTCGTAATGTTGTGACGGCGACGGCGTTTCCCTGTTGCCACAGCGTGCCATGACTGGAGACCGTCGAGCTTCCGGAAATCTGCGTGGACGGACTGGCTTCAGCGCCGCAGTGTACCGTATGCCAACGATTGTTTGATTGCATTACTTTCCATTTTAAGGCGTGCGGTTTAGAGGCTCGTTTTAGCGACAACATCTTACCGAATTGCCTCGAAACTCTGTTTAGAGAAAATGGCGGCCGCCGGCATGCTGTTGCTTGCCGAATCGTTAGCGGTGAACCCTTGGCGGTGCACGCTCGAGCTTGATATTATATCATATTTTCCCGGAGCGATACCGAGGGTGACCACAAGGTCTGTTTGGAAGCCTAGCTTGCCGCCGCGTACAGACCGCATTTCTCTAAACTGAGCCTTCACGTTCTCTAAACCAGAGGTGTGCAAAGGGGGGGGTGACACTGTTTGCTGGCTAACCCTGTATTTATTATTTCATTATCGCTGCGTGACCTCGCGTCGCGGTTATGGCTTTTAGCTTTGCGGTCTCGGGGAGCGGGGGGGGGGGGGGGTGACAAAAGACCTAAGGGCCCCGGGTGCCAGATGGTCTAGCTACGCCACTGTTGACCGCACGTGTTGTCTCTCTGGAAATGCATGCTCGTCGTCGCTGCCGCGACTTGTTTTAAAGTGTGATAACGGCGTCCCACAAGCACAACAAACGCCAACCTTTTTTCTTTACTATCAGCGATTTTGTTTTACATTTTGCAGGTTTTTGTTTAGCGACATTTACGGACGTTCTGTCCACCGACAAAACACGATTGCTTCCTGGCGACTCAATCAATCTCGCGCAGTATATTTAGTTTTATTTGCAACGTGTTATTTTGTGTCTGGTTAATGACGCTCAATGTCTCGCCAGGCGAACGCGTAACAACACTGACATGTCAAACGACGTCACATCCGGTGACGTCGTTACAGTTGCGCAAAGTAGAACGAAGAAGGAAAGTTGCGTCGTGACATGCAACATGACGTCATGTTCAGAAGTCCATCGGCCTGAGCCGATGGACACTGGGCCGCACGCGCGGCTACAGAACAGCAGAACCTCGGGTACGAGACTGTGGCGATATACTGTGGGCTCGTAAAATTACACGCGTGAAACGAAAAAAAGAAAAGCGCGCATTAAATTGCAGCATTATTTCGTAGCATTTGTAGGGCCAGCGCTTTCCTATCCGTGGAATGTTGCCTCGATCGTGACGTAACGCTGGTGAAGTCAGTGCTCCGGTGACGTCACGAGGATAGCGTCACGGTGCTCAAGTGACGTCATCAACGTTTCCAAAGGTTCCCCGTGACGTCATCAGCGTGATGGTCGTCACGTGACAAACATGACGCCATGGTGTTCACATGGCGTAGTGATGGAAATGCCGCGCAAATTTCTCCGTGAACGAAAGTCTGCTGCATTCGCGCCAAAATGCCATTATGCTAAGAATTGTATCACACCTGTGTCGAGATGGGCTTAAAGTAAAATAAAAATATAGTTGATTACGGGTCGAACCTAATATTCACGGAAGTAGAACAGCGCCTCGACTTAGCACAGTCGGAGGCTCGAACACATACAACCACAAACACACATACCAGAAGTGCAAGTCACGCAACATTCGCTGCACTTGATTGGTTTATAGCCGATGAAAGTCCAGGTACAAGGACATGACGAATGTCATGAAGTGCTTCGATGCTGCGAATCGACCGGCCAGAGCCGTTAATGCTGGGCATTAACCGCTCTGGCCGGTTGATGCGCTGGCTGGTTGGTTGATCGCCGACATCGTCTAAATTTTCAGACGATGCCGTTGATGTCGGGAACGAGGAGTCCCGAGAAAACTTCGCAAAATAGTAGGATTGCCGATTGCGGCTACTGATAAGGTATCTTGATTATCATGCCTACCGCATGCCTCCGTGCCGCCTCTCACTACCTTTCACCAGCGTGCGCGCGTCGAGCTTCACCGCTTTGCACCAGAGTGCTAGGAGCAGCGACTGACTTGGGGGGAGCGCCTGGCTTAGCGCGATAGGCACGCAAATTATGCTCAGGATTATTACAGGTCGAACTTCTTTGTCCCACTTGTAAATTAATCTGTAAGACGAAAAAAAATGAGGAGCGAAAGAGGGAGAGAAGAAAACACGACTCTGTATGTAAATAAATACGGTACTCGCGCTAGTTTCCGTGCAGCTGTCGTTTGAAAGAGCAGCGAACTTTGACGTAATCCTGGTTCCTACGCCGTTGAAGAGCAGTGTCGCCTTTAAAAGCCCGAGTGTATAGGCTTTTATGATATTTTTGGGTGGTTGTTATTGCAGTTAATGATATTAGAGTTTTGAGTTTGGTAGGTTCCTTAAAGGGAACTCCGCTCGATTTCGGAAATTTTGAGATCGTGGATGACATAAAAGTGAAAAGTACTCCAAAAACAACCCTAGACCGTTGGTCCCATGAAAACCAAAATATTTTTCGTGCGATCTTTTTATTTAATATAATCGCAAACCGAAACTAGAACTTCGGTCCAGCCGGGCAACGTTGTACCCTCGACGTCAGTTGCATATACGCAGCCACGTGGGATACAAGGGGTCACGTGATCTACCTAGGGTAACCCAGAAAGGAAGGGCGAGTAGGGAAAGCGGCGGTGGCTAACAGGCAACGCAAGCGGCGACGAAGCGGGCTATGTAGGCGCCAACCCAGGCGGCTAGTCCGTTGGCACCAACGTTGTTGGCACTTAGAGATGCAATCACTTTGTCATTCTCAAGTGCTATGCTAGCAGACGTTGGCATCATCCTCCAAAAGCGTCAGTGGCTGCTCCGAACCAATATTTTACCCGCTACAAAACCTGCTACAACAAGGTCCAATGCCGCTTCCATCACTGCGTGGCGACATCAGCGTGGTGGTCATCACGTGACAACAAGCATGATGACGTCACTGTGTTCACATGACGTCATCAACGCGATGGTCGTCACCTTGACAACCAAGGGGACGTCACAGTGTTTACGTGACGGTAGTCACGTGGCACCTATATGACGTCACAGAAGATCTATAAACGTTATGCATTTAGAGCGCCTTAGGGGTGTATCAAAAGAGACAAGCGAAGGGGACGCCAGTTCCAACGCAAGACGCACAGCACTGCCTGTGGGTACACCTCATTACCGTATGTCAACATGTCAAAACACAGACACGCAAAAAAGTATATATATATATATAAATATATACGGCGACTGCGTGTGGTTATGAGCGTTTACGCGTCCGCGTGATTAGCTTGTGAACCTATTTTGGGCGGCAGATTTGGCGGCGACACCATCGACCGTGACGACGAAGCCGGTGTCCTAAAGCGGACGGGCGTTGAGGTGCTTCCCCCGGTGGTTGGTCGCGACCGCCAGACGACCGTAATTTAGTCCGATTTTCTCCCCCTACCTTAGGCTTTTCTGTGTGTGTATATTTTATTGCTTCATACCGCCGACTTGCCTTGTGCATACTTTTTTTTTATTATTTTCTTTTTGTCACTGCGTTTTCGTCTGCTAACGACGCATGCCGGTCCGTCGGCGAACTAATGGTGTCTCAAAGGCAGTGCCTTTTTTTTTTTTCTACATCGGATACATTTCGGTAGGGACTATATAAGGTGGTAAGCTGGGCGAGTTAATACTAATTAAACATGATGAAAAAAAAATAAGAAAACGAGGATAGGGACAGGAACGGAACACTGAAGCGCATGTCTGTCTTCAGTGTTCCGTTCCTGTTCTTGTCTGAAAGTTTTTAAAGGCTACGCAGAATAACACTGCACCCAGGCGCTTTCTCGCTAAATTTAGCGGGAAATTTCTCCGCTAGATTTAGCGGAGAAGGTGTCTCCCTAAATGTCGCGGGGACATTTTCCCGCTAAACGGAGAAATGCATGGAGGATTTCCTCGCTAAATTTAGCGGGGAAATTTCTCCTCTAGATTTAGCGAGAAAAGGTATTCGCTTAACACCACGTCTTAATCTGACGGCACATGTGCAAAACAAGATTTATTGAGGAAAGACTGCACCCTTATGCTGCGTTAAATCCTGAGGATGAAAAGCTGTGTATATGTTTTTTTTTTCTTATAATTGGCAGAAGATGCCGACATTTGTCAA
Source organism: Ixodes ricinus (assembly GCA_037355805.1). Classification (NCBI taxonomy): domain Eukaryota; kingdom Metazoa; phylum Arthropoda; class Arachnida; order Ixodida; family Ixodidae; genus Ixodes; species Ixodes ricinus. The sequence goes on along the minus strand of JAZHYW010040729.1, from coordinate 44,503 downwards.
TCATGACTGTGAAGCCTGGCAACAGCAACTTGCTCACGCGACATGTGCCCCATTTTTATGTCACCGAGACGTGTTTTGTGTCTAGATGTGGTGACACGATGAATAGCCTTTGTGAGTATACGCGACTCCTGTCTTTGCGTGTTTGTTGTGTTCTTCGTGTTAACGCGGTGTCACGGTTGACAGTTTTTTTCTTTCTTCACAATAAGATGAGAGAGAGGGAGAGTGCGTGTGCGGAACAGTTTTTGTGACGTTGAGATCGTTGAGTAAATATTAGTTGCCACTTAGTGCTCCCTAGTGATACACGCGCTGTCCGAAAAGGTAATTCGGCGTTCGTTGCCCTGGTGACGGCGATGAAAGCAGACGGCCTTTATGCTGCGGAAGAACACTGCGGCGCAGCGATACGAGGTGCGTGCTGAGGCCCTTCCCGCATGTTTTTCAAAGGACGGAACGCGAACGGATGTGGCTGCTTGCACGTTACCCGGTGGTTGTGCGTTACCCGAAGCTTCGACAGCTCAAGCATTTACAAGGAAGCTGGTTGCTTCTCCTGAGCTCTCGGAAGAGACTGACTTCGGCCGCTACGGAACATACCGAATCTCCCTCACCAGGGAGCCTGGACGAAAGTCTTCCGCAATCACCGCTTCAGCATTGCCGTCGTTGCTCCCGGACACGGAACCATGCGGGCTACCAAACGAGCGCTCAAAATCACCGACCTCATCAACCGAGGCTTCCATGAGGACGCGCTTACGTGGAAACCCTTTCGGACGCGTTCGCTTGCCATAGGACGGTTGTCTTCGACCCCTAGACCCAAGGGAAATTTGCCACTTGCGAAAACACGGAGACCTATCCACCAAAGACCCAGGAAAGTGAGACTCGCACACTGACGCCCCGGCGTGCAGAATGAAACAGGATACGGGCGCGGAAGAACACCTTGCGCAGTGGCGAGCGCCGCACTACAATCGGACGATTTCGTGGACAGCGAGCGCCACCTCACGGGAGAGAGAGATTCCTTAATAAAGAAAACAAGCACCGACACTTTGGTTCTTTTAAATCGCTGTAGTTACGGAACAGATCGATTTACATGAATAATTCCGATAATATTTGATTCCGTAATAAATTTAGAAGACATTCAACGGAACATCTGTTTGCATTTTGAGGATTTTTTAAATTAGCTCCGAACGTAAGAGTGCCGAATTAACCGATTTTCACCATTTTCGTGATTTTTTTTAAAGAATATAAATTTATAATAAAACATTTCTTCCGTATAATTTCTCGATAATTCGTCAATGTCTTCAAAGCCGCAATTCGCAAGAAGATCCGCGCAGCCGTTATTATGTGACAATTTTTCTAAGGTGGCGAAAAAACTCACGTATTCTCTTTGGGGCTCTCAGGTGCTGGTTTTCTCCAGCGCCGCATAATTTGACGAGCCTTCCACGAAAAGCGTGTTTTTTGTGACCATCCGGCGCCTTTTTTTCTTTCCTCTTTTTTTATCCGTAACATGGGTTTAACGTTTCATTGTACCATACCCGTCTCATTCATCCTTGGCGAATTCCTCAATCAACTAATTTTGGACGTCAGAGAATCAAGCGTTTACTTCACGAATTGCTAAAAAAAACTAAAAAAACTTCTTGGAAAATAAAATGAGTTAGAGGAAAATTTTGACGTGTTTTTATCCCGTGAATTTGAATATCTCGCTCGTTTTGCCAGAAGATGTAACTAAACGCGAGAAAACACGAGAAACCTCCGACCAGTCGTGACGTCATACTAGGATCCTCTGGGCCGCCAAGCGCGTGTCACTCGTGTGTGGGCAGCGCGTGCAATAGACTACTTCCATAAAGCCCTGCATGCAACACGGCGCGCGTTGCACTCTGGGAACTAGTTGGCCAGGGAGGAGAGTGGTATGGTTTCGGTTTCGATCGACACGTCGACAAGAGAATATACACAGAGCGTGGACTATAAACGGCCGTTATTTTATGTTTTTTGGTACCGAGAGCGTCATTTGTGGTGTCTAAACTAACCTAAATGGCCAGACCTCGAAGCTTTAGCACAATCCCGAGACGTATAGTTTGTCTTAACGCACGCTTGTTGTATTTTTGTACTTGAGCCTTCCTGTTAGCGTTTCGAGGTATGTGGACTAGCCAGTGCTGGGAATCTCGACGCTGCGAAGCTCGGGGATCTTGCTTGTGTACGAATCAACAAGCTGTAGACACCAGTAAGTATGCATACATCGAGCTCGCGCCTATGCATTAGTTTGGTTGATGAGGGAGTTTGTTTGTTTAGTGCGTCTATAGACGAAATATAACTTTTTGCAATTACTGTTTTTCTTAATACGCCTGAGTACGCGAGGTAAAACTGGGAGGCGCCATTGAAAAGCTCCATTTGAACACACTTCTCATCGCTCATCTGTACTGCCCCGCAGCACTGCACGAATTCGTGAAGTCCCCACCCGCTTGCATTTCACTAATATTCAACATCGCGTATACGCATACAAAATAAGTTATCCTGCAATCATATAGGCACATTCTCACATACAAACCGTTTTAAGAAAGCAAAAGTCGAGCACTTGTGTGAAGAATGTCGCACCATTCGGCGGAAGTGCGCCGGACGGGCATGAACCCCGGTGCGCCAAACGAACGAAATTATTCAAAGCGCATTTGACGGTTGCTAATGGCCATAATATTTGTTATGTATTTGCTTTCTTCCTCACTGAGTATGCCGAGATAATTTCAGACACACACCGTTGAGGCACAGATCTTGGGCGTCAGTAAAAGGTCGTCCAAAAAAGCTTAGCGAGGAGTAGGGGACGCTTGTTAGGGCCTCCGTCGCAGCTAGCCGATCTCAGCGTTTGCGAAAACTTAATCTTATATTAGCATAAAATTTCAGTGTGAGATATGTAATGACACGAGGAAGATATAATAGTAACTTTTGCGCAGTAGTGGGGTCGAATTTATTGCGTTTCCTTAAAAGTTAATGCGCCAACGCTGGCTCAACTTTGATACTCCTGTGAGAATGCGGCTTGCTTTTCGCCCAATGAAGTAACAAGAAGCGGACTTTTGACAAACAAAATATGCGTGTAGGGCTCAAGGTGACCAAATTTCAGTTGTAGTTCACTGGTACTAGACGGGATTACTGACACGAGCTCGAAGATGCACTCATGGGGTGAGGTGACTCAGCCACGTCTTACTACGTTTGCATACGAATGCACAATATCCGGTGTTTCGGGAACCAAGGAAAATGCCCCGGTCTTCGTTTTGTATCGCTCGAGAATGAGTGTATTGTACATTCGTGAAAAGTCAGATAGTCGAAAACGCAAGCAGCGCGTTCGGTCGCGGCGTGATAGTATGAGATGAAGCTACTCAGTCGAAACCGAAACTGAGTGGCCAACTAGTTCCCAGAGTGCACTGCGTGGTATTTCGCCGCGATGGGGCGCGTCGGTTTTGGAAGAAGTCTATTGCAAGCACTGACACAAGTCGTGACGTCTCTTTGACGTCACGACTTGATAGTGACATCACCTCGGTCGCCAGACCCACACCCGTCAGCTGTGGTTGCCAGACTGTCGGCTTCTTCAGAGAACCGCCGAAATCTTCCTGCCCTTTATATACACCGCTGTGTCGAACCTGAATGGTCTTCGTACGGTTTTAAGAAGTGAAACAGTCGCGTCGAATCTGCTTGGGCGCTTAAACCACTCGGTCCTTGTGCCCAGCCTCTCGCGCTACCGCTCTGTGTAACGCAACGATTTTTTTTTTTTTTTGAGCGACGCGACAACAAGTAAGCATGGAAGAAACAAAAATTACATCACGTGTGCAAGTAGCATGCGACAACAACGGCAGCTCCCGGTGAAAGAACCTTCGCGTTGCCCCTCCCCAAAAATGATTTTAAAAAAAAGAAAAAGCAAAAAGAAAAACGAGGAAAAAAACACAACAAACAAGAAAAAAAAAACGGGCTGTTTTCTACTCTGCGACCAAGTCGTTTCTTTCTAGTTGTCTGCGAGGTGTGTTTGTCCCAGTGTTCTCTTTTCGAGAAAGGTCTTCTTGGCAACGTTGCCGCGACGCTTTCTATCCTTTCTTTTCTTATCGTATTTAATTTTATTGCGTCTTTAGTTTTGAATTTCTGGTCATGTTGTTTACGACGGAAGGAGAAAGAAGATATATGTACTCCGTTTTACGGGTTTTGCGGCGTGGTGTCACGTGGTTATAAAAACGAGAGCAACCTTTTCTTTTCTTTTTTTAGCGCGTTTTAGGAAGCGTGCGTGTTGTGGTTTGGGGGGGGGGGGGTGAGCTCTTTGCTGCTGCGATGTTGGATGAAATTCAAAGTGGCGAGAAGTCACGGCGCCGGCCAAACGACTTCCGGGAGGTATATATAATATAAAGGACTGCCTGCTTTCTCTGGTCTCGCGAAACCGTCTCGGGAAAATGAGAACTGTAAAAAATTCGCTAAACTTTTTAGTACTTTTTTTCTTTTGTAGAGTGCTGCCGAGTTGCGCTTTCAAGGACGCCTTGAGCGCCGACTTAAGCTCGCCATGTGCACTCCTTTTCTCTTCTGAAGTGTCACAAAGTTCTCCCAGAACGTAATACTATGTACAGTCGAAGAGTAAGAAACGATGTCTAGGTGGCGCAAGCCACCGCCCAATTCAAAGAGTTCGACTGTTCGCCCCCCCCCCTTTTTTTTTGTTTTTCTTAGCAGCAAACTTAGTTGCGCCATCCATCGGGCAGCCCTAACACACTTCCGGTCCGCGTATTTATATATTTTAGAGCGCAGCTCTTAGGCGCCCGTTTCCGGCTTGAGCGGCGTCGCCGTCGGCGGAACCGCGCGGTGCATCATGGGAAATATCCCATAATGCACCGCGCGGAAAGAGGAGGGAGGGAGGAGGAGGAAGGGGAGGAGAAGGAGGAGGGGATGGAGGAAGGAGAGGAGGAGGATGGGAGGAGAGAGGAGGAGTTTACCCTCCCCTCAGTACCCTTCCTCCTCCTCCTCAAGAGCTGCGCTCTAGTTCGGCGTTACAGGGAGTTGTAAACGGCTTTCATTTTTTCTTTAAAGGGATTGTCCGGTCGAAACCGGAAGTATTTACGTTTTCGAGCTCGTTACGTTGAGAAAGCCTTCATGTACGCAAACGTCATTTTTATTTTGATATATGATCTCTCGTTATTAATTACACCTTTCATGAGCGGATGTACGAAACTGCACCCCGAATTTCGCCAGCGTCAACGGTTGACATCCGTAGCTGCTACGTGACGTCACCAAACGCAAAGGTTTGTCGGATGGTCGGGATAACAAGCGTTGGTCCATGGATGCCTTGTATTTTGTTTCGAATTATATAGTCCCCTAGGCTGTACCCTACTGAAATACGGTTCTTTTAACGCAGTTCCCAAACGTGTGCGAAAAAAGTCGCGCCTTTGAGCACGATATTACTTAAAAACAGCCATAAGCTTCGACCAAACGTATGCCGATCAAAGCTTCGAGCAAATACAACTGCGACGGTCGCCGATCGAACTAGGAGCGCTTGCAAAGCAAAGGATGCAGATTTCGCCTCTGAAGCGGCAACTAGGTACACGAAGCGGCATCTGGGTACGCATTTCTGCGGATCCACTGGATCGGTGATGAGGTTGCGGGTCGTTCCCTGCAGAGGCGATGTCCGCGGGTCGAAGGCAAACGGCGAATCGTCCAAATGCATGTCGTCACTTGACTTGGGCGAGCTTGGTGAATCGTAGTCACGCTCTATTTTTACATGCATGGGTCAAACAGAATTTAGCTGCACGCTTACTAAATACAACTTCTGGTATCGTTTTCATTTGGTCTATCTGTCGGTTTCGGTTTCGTTGCATAATCAAATTGATTGATCCGATTTGGGCGAGGAGTGGGTGGACGTAGTTTAACATCGTTGGCATATCATCACACCTCAGCTTACGAGCCTTCTGTCCGCTTAGAGGTCAGCTCGTAGCTCTCTTCTGTGAGATGATTGCTGCATAAGCGGGATCTCGATTTGACGGGAACCCAGTCCCTACGCACGGCGACGGTCCATTTTGCTCTTCACTGCACGTCTAGCAGAAAAGTGCGTCATGTCTTCTTGGCTCGGATGTGCTGCCCGGTGGTTGTGGCACCCAACCGCGCAACAAAATCTCACCCAACCACGAAAAACAAGTCGAGCACAACAACAAAAACGAAGCGCGCTGAGGCGTTCACTCGCAGGTAAACGACGAGACAGAAATGCTCGCTTTGTGTTGTGTGTCGTCAGAGCTCCAATGTTGCCACCGAAAGCAGCGTTTACGCTAGAGTGCGATTGGAGCAGTATAAATTCAATTACTCATGCAGAGGGGCATATAAAATTCAGATATAGCACGTACGATGGGTCTCGAGGCAATAACAATGATATTCAGTTGTTTTTCTACAAATGACCGACAATCCCAACCAAAGATTGTCCGATCACTGATGACAATGTGCGCAAGTTTAACGCATCAAATTTTTATCACAAGAGTGAGTTACGTCTGGCCACTTTCCCGAAGATAGCCTGTAGATTTGATCTCGCAAATATTCTGCAAAACCCGCCTTCTAGCTGAGAACCGAAAGTGTTTAATGACTATTTGCACACTGGCTTCCGCGGCGTTTCAGTTCACGAAAGAAAGAGCGTAAGTGCATCCAACATGCGGAAATGCTTGGCCTGCCAATCTCTAATGCAGCTCTCGTGCCCAATAGACCCCTTTTCAAAAGTGCATCGAGCAACATTGGGGCGTCGCCATTGCTTGAAAACGGAAGAGCGCGACTGGATCCGAGTCTTCGCCGAACGCTGACGCGGGTCTCGTGTCCGATACATGCTCCGAGAAGATGAGCGAACTAAAAACGCTGTAGCTTAGAGGGTCAACCAACTTCAGAAGCTGCGTAAGCACGAAATGCGTAGGTCTGTCAGATCCGTAACCGCTAAACAATCTTAAAAAAAAAAAGAAACCCGGCAATTGGTGTTGGGATTGAACCCTGGTAGAAGCCGAGTGCGTTGCAGGCAACTACTGACCCAGCACGCAGGAACGGGAGGAGCAGAAGCAGGTGGTGTGAGAAAGCGCGCGGAGCGGAGAGGGGTGGAGAGGGCGAGGATGAGAAGAGCAGAAACAGGTGGTGTAGAAAGAGAAAGGGAATGAAAGCGCGCTTCTCTCTCTTGGGGACCCAGAAAATTGAGCGCAAAGGCTTTGTATCCGGAGGGTGCTGAAGGGAAGCGCGCGCAGCGTAAGCAATAATGTGACGTAATCTGTGGAGCACCACCCAACCTATAGGCACTGAAGGACTAAGGGTCATCCTGTCCTCGGCCCCACCCGAAGTAAGAGAAAGCACCCAATGTACCGCATTTAAACGGGTTTAACAAAGTAATCAAAAATACAACTTTTTTTTTCACTTTGTGTTGTATAGAAAACCCGTCTCGGGTAAATTCGCCATGTTTAACTAGAATTACTCTACGTTTTACCTGCACCAGCCAACGTCGACCATCGTTTGTTCGTGTAGTTAAACGAGATGCATCGCACGTTTCTAGGCTGGAAAATATTATTTATCTTTTATTATCTTTCTTTTTATTCTAGAAAAACAAAAATAATAGAAAAGAAAGCCTATTTTCTAACCCAGAAAAAATGCGAGGCGTTTCCTTTATCTGTATATAAACGAGGGTGGAGGTTAACTAGTGCAGATCTCGGGTTAGTGCATTTCGTCATGCCGCGCTCACCCTTGTCTTTAGAAGGAGTCGAGAAAAAAAAGTTATCGCTTGCTTGCTTGCTTGCTTTTTTTTCCTTATTGTTTGGAGTTTGAATTAATTACCTTTCCCCCTCTGGAGGGCATTCTTCCGACGAGACAATGGAGTACAAAACATAAGAATGAGATGATCCCACACTTTACGAGAAGAATAGAGGAAAGCTACCTCCTACCCTTTTTATTTTAGACTGAGCGCTTTGTCTCATTGCTAGCATCCTTTGTTACTTAACGTCTGCCTACAGATGTTTTTTTCTTCTTTTATTTAGCTCTGTTCTCTATTGCAAAAGACGTGCTTACGATACCCTCGAAACTACGCTTGTTTTAAATTAATAACACAGAAGCCAAAATTGAAATGAGCACGTATATCACCAAAGAAGAAGCAGCAGAGAGAGCGAGAGAATTTCACGTTTACTTTCACGGATTCGAGTAAACAGGAGGGCTCTGACGTCATAGCTCGCGGTTTCGTAATGCGGTTGACGTCAGGACATTGCGGGGTGCCTTTAGAGGCGACAAAATTGTTATCACTTTTCCTTTTTTTTTCTTTTCATTTTTTTTTGCAAGATGCGAGCAGCGACGCGATAGACGTGGTCACTGTACACATCTCGAGATAGGTGGCTCGATTCGATAATAATCACCGTTTCCCTTGCTCTTCGATTTTTAAATTTAAATATATATATATATATATATATATATATATATTTTTTTTTTTTGGAGGGGGGGGGGGGTTAGCTTTATGATTTTTGTGGCCCTCGGGGTAGGTGTTTGAAGCAGCCACATTGCTGATGTTACGTATTGGCAGATTATGAAATGCAGCCTAAAAAAATGAAACCTGTAAACAGTGTGCTGGTATAGGGGCGCTCTGTCCGGCCCGTTTGTCACGAGGCTCGGTCTTGACCCAACACAACGCCCGTGCATAGGGTTATTGCGTCGTCGAACTCTATCGAGTGCGCGGCGCGGATGTAGCGCAAGTACACAGCGTCGGATTTCGGCTGGGACCCGTGTTCAACCGGTGCTTCGATTATTGAGCACGAACCCTCGAACCCTGACGAAGCTTTCGACTAGGGCAGCCGAGCGTTGCGTCGGAAACATAAAACAAATACTTTTTATTGTTGTCGTCCACGTGGGTGTAGTTCTCAAACTAGCCCCGAGGGGTCGCGGCGGTTGAATCTCCTCCCAGATTGCGCTTTGGTCTGTCCCCTCGTTTTTGTATTGTGTTTATTTACTTTCGGATCGGTCGTCAAAATCCGACGAAGAGATATGTGGTTCCTGGAGAATGCCTCTTCGACATGGTGTGTTCAGGGTCCTCCTGTACGGCGAGCCAGTGTTTCTAAAATGCGTCTTTGGTGCATCGAAACGCAAAGAAGAGGGGCAGGCCAATCAAAGACAGTGACGCTTATGACGTCATCAGGGGAAGTGGATGCACCACTTTCTAGAACGCGGTACACGCGTCAGTCGGTGGCGACTGCTAACGCGTCCTCGCGTGGCTGGAACGAAGGCTCGGAGTCGCCGTTCTTTTCTTGCCCTATCCGTTTCCTCCGTGTGTGGTGGTGATCGCTGCCAGCGTTTCGTGCCGACAGCGGTTTTGTTTTTTGATGTAGTCTCGTAGCTATCCTTCTTCGCGGCCATGAATATGTCGTCGGCGTGGGGAGAGAACTTGCTGGCACTTTATCTTTTATCTGATCGGCCGCTCGGCATTCCTTGGCCCGAGCCGCGAATATCTTTCGCGAGGGAGTCGCCCGTGTTCGTCGTCCGCAACTCCGGAGCTACTCTCAGAGTTCACGGTGAGTCGGACAACCAACAGTTTCCTTACTTTTGTGACATTGAAGATTGTTGTTAAAGGTAGGGAGCTCCGGCGAAATTTTGGTAGTTACTGTTTTGCCTCAAAATTGGTTCAACACATTGAAACATTCGAACGAGTAATATAAATTACGAATCTCAATACTTTTTTTTTTCGAAGTTATTGAAGTTTTAAATTTGGTCTCAGAGGCTCTACTGGCAACACTAAAAATGTGACGTCAGTTTTTTTTTTGTTTTTTCTACAGACGTTGTTGGTTTCCAGGCCAGGTGGCGCAGGTTACCGCTCTTTATCAAGGGTACATCTGTTAGCATCCATCCAGGTTGTAAATGGGTGCAGTTCAGCGTGTACCCGACGGATACAAGCATTTTGATGTTATGGAAGGAACGCTAAACTCAACCTAGCAAAAAAAAGAGTGGTCTGTTTGTTTGCTTGTTTTGCAGGTTATACAATGTGACGTCATGGACATTCGCCGTTTTGTCGAAAGCTATTTTGAATGGAGAGAAAACCGCTTCAAACGACCTTCAAAGCAGACGATGTCTTAGAGTCTTAAACGTATTTAGCTCGTTCAAACAACCTTCTTTATTGTCCTATTGTGATCAACCGTTTCACTATACGCCCGGAACGGGTGGTAGGCTGCTCTCTCGTGACTGACACCAACTCTGTCGCTCACGTGACCTGTCCCTCAAGGCCGACTGCTGCCATGCTCCCCACTCTCCAGTTGGACGGTCTGATTTCGACGTGGCGTCGGTCCAGAATTGCTCGCCATATTTTTACGTCTTTTTTGTTTTCTTTATGCGCCCTGTGTTATCTACTAATTGCTCTGGGCGCGGTTCCTGGTACTTTTTAAAAGAACACATACAAGGGGAATGTGCCCATAGCGTTTGTTGGCGGCGGTCGTCGGTAGAAGAGATCGATAAACGCTGCTTCTCTGTTGAGTTCGTTTTTGCCGAGTTTCTTATTATCTACCAAAAGCGTTTCTGTCGTAGCCGGCGTTCGAGAGTCCGGTAGCATGATTTTCGTTTGTTGGCTGTCAAACTCAGCCAATCGCTGCCTTAGCGTTTGACTGAGGGTCGCGTTTACTCGGAGTTTCGTCCGAACGCTGACACTGCAATCATGTCCAATATTGCATATGTCCCGCGCTCGATCGAGGAAGATGATGTCAAGGGTCCATTCCTCAGGCCACACCGAGCTCTTTTTGGAGGAGGAGGAAGAGGAGGAGGAAGAGGAGGAGGAAGAGGAGGAGGAGGAGGAGGAGGGGGGAGGGAGGGAGGGAGGGAGGGAGGGAGGAAGGAAGGAAGGAAGGAAGGAAGGAAGGAAGGAGGAGGGAGGGGAAGGAAGCTGGACAAAGCGTCTCTTTTGCTCATATCAACAGATCTTCGATCCGTGTTCGTCGATCGTCTCATCTGACACCAGCTTTGCGTTTTCAGTCATACGGATTTTAGGACCCGGAGTCAGAATGTATCACCTGAACGCAGAAACATCGTTGGCTTCTTTTGTAACTATACTCGTTGCCACCACTGATCTCTATTGTAGTTGGCCGGACCGCGGATCGGTAGCCCGACAGTTGCACTATACCGGCGGCTATGCGGACAACAAGTCGTCGCGTAGGGGAGTTGCACTGACGTCAGAACGGCGCCGAGCTCTGATTGGCTTTGATTGAAAGAATAGTGGGGTAGACCTCAATGCTAGATGCTTTAAAGTCTACCCGCTATATATATATATATATATATATATATATATATATATATATATATATATATATATATATATATATAAACAAATAAATATTCTTCAAGCAGCCAGTAAGATCTCGGCGTTCTGACATAACCGCAACCCTGTGCAAGAAACAGACGGACTTACTCTCCCCATTGCTTGACACTAGGCAACACATGCAAGTCTATTCGCGTCTCCAGCTCGACGCTCGCCCTCCCGCGGCGGAAACGGGAAGCGCTCTAGTGAGGGTCCCCCGATTCTCCTGCTCAGCGGGCACGGCGGAACTGCTCGCGATCATGGCTCGCGAAATGTCATTTCTGAATGCAAACAACACTATTCACCGTCCCAATGTAGTGCTGCAGCCTGTATGGGATTGTACCTTACTGGAGAGTTTTAGTATTGCGTATAGAAGCAAACGCAAGCGGTGTGCGTTTGCGTTAGAGCTGCGTGCCCTACGTTGTGCGTGCGCCTCATCGCCGTGCGCCATCCAAGACCGAAATTTTGGGCTCCGCGCACGCGCAGTGTGGAACATGCAAAGCTAACGCAAACACACAGCGCTTGCGTTCGCTCGTATACGCAATAGTAAAACTCACTACTGTTTCACCCACTTCCAACGCCAACGAAACGCGCTGCAGTGAGCAGACGTGCAAGCTGGTAGGCGGTTCCTTCGAATTGGAAAGGATGAGATATGCAAAACGACGGAGCGTAAAAATGAAAGTAACTAAATGTTATTAAAAGACTAATAATTTAAAAAAAAATTATTCGTTTTTTTTTTTTTTACTTTTGGGCATTTGGTTTGGAAGGATATTGGCGGCGATTTTGGACGGTTTGCCAATTGTCAGAAGTCGCGACTTTGATAGCAAAATATACTTTACCCACAATTAATGCAATTTTACAGGGATTTCTCACATTATAGCTAGTATGTTTTTATTGATTTTAGACTATTTTTATTTTATTACTTGGTAATTAAAAATTCTGCAATTGTCACCTATGATGATAATTAGCACACTTTTGATTCACATATTTGTTGGCGGGTTTGAAATTAGATCATAAGCAACACATTTTATTAGAGCTTGAAAAATTGCATATTAAAATATCTGAATTTTAATATTATTATTATTAATACAAATCGCGGCAATGCATGCCCCCAATTAACGCCAAGATCAGGAAAATACGCCATTTAACCATAATAGTCTTTGCAGAAAGATATAATTTTGTTTTCTTGTTAGCATAGGAAAAACTCTGACATCGTTATCAAGATAGACAAACAGTCAAACACTGTATGTAATGTAAAGTCCTATGCGTCACGCGTTGCTATAAAAACACACACACACACACTTCAGCTGTCTGACTCGGATTCCGTCTTTGGGTTAACTGTTGCAGTGAGAACAGCGTTTATTAATTTATACGTTTTGTGGACATATTGTACAAATTGGAATTATTCTCTTATTCTTGTGCTGGGAATAATGTTAAACCAATTAATCATCTAAATCCCCCAAAACCCATAAAAGGCCCGCAGTTCATTATTTCCCATGACAATTATCTGAACGAGAAAAGGCAGCGAGAACGCACAAATATCAGCACTGATTTTTTCAACAACTACAACAACTACAAATATCAGCCTGGATCGAACATGTATGACACAAAATAAAGTTTCCGCGAACAACTTCTCTAACTCAATAATTACGATGTGAGACACATATTTAGTTATGAAAGAATCCGAAATTAAGACCCATATCTAGAAATTAAATCCAAAATAGAGGTTGGTTTCGGTTTCGCTCCAGAATTAAAACGAGCATCCTTGCGTAAATACTACGCTAAACGCCGTTCTTGTTTTCAGGGTAAAGAGGTGACCTGCGCTCCTAACACCCCAGCTTCCTCGTATTACCAGAAATAATTTGTGTCGCTCAGTGAAGCCAGCACACTAGACAGGCTCAACAGCCGCACGCATCTCCGACCCTCACTATAACCGCCATTTTGGAAAATGAGTGGCGCCACCTATAGTTAGTTGGAGTCGCGAATAGGAAGAATGAATAAAAATGAAATTTATGAAGCTTGTGTGAAGTGTCTTCTGTAAGCAACTTTTATAGGGTTTCGCAGGAATAGTAAGACAAATGAGAGAAATCTCCTTTTTTACGTTTTATTTCCCCCTTAAAGTTCAGTGATTTACTGGTGACAAGCAATGGCCGCCGGTGGTGCCACTCGACCCCAGCAAAACAAGCCTCGATCCGCCATCCAGCCTACTACATATAGACATCAGTGCTTGTCACCTCTAGAAAAAATAAAAAAAAAAAGTTTTGCCCATTGTTTATGCGCCACGCGCGAAATAGTTCTCACAAGATTTAGTTGTCGGAGTTTCAAGCGATGCTTTTGATGTTTGGAACGTGTGCGTCTTGATAAGATGACGTGTATCTGATCTAAAGTGTACCTACATATATCTTAATTCTCCACATAAAGGGAAATCGGTAATGCTCCGCGAGGGGCCGGACCTGTTTTTACTGCGGCTCTTGAAGGTGAAAAGAATACAGTATAGGTGTCCTGCCATAGCTACAAGAATGGGAAAAGGTTTCTATGAGTGGGATGTTCGTTGTTTTTGTGTTCTATCGGTCAGCCTCGCTCGGTTATGAAAGTGGTTGCAGCTTCGGTATTTTTACCCATCCGAACAAGGAAAAGCATCAAGTGTTGTCTGCTGTCATGAATCGTCACCTGCGACTGACAGACATCGGTCGCTTTGAAACTCGAGAACGCTACCATTCCTCACTTCTTTCTGTGGCATGCAGTTTACTTCGAGCGCTTGCAAGTTGGCTTCGGTTGCCTCTGAACAAGGGCGAAATTCAGAAAAAAACAAAATCGTTTGTTACCAAGAAATGCAAGTATCGTCGTCCTGTCTGTTACCAGGCGTCGCTGAAAGTCGTTTGCTATCAAGAATGTGCAAGTATCGTCTTCCCATCAGCTACGAAGCGCATATCAAGTGTCTGCTATCGGGAACGTGCAAGCGTCGTCCTCTCGTCCGCTACTTGTCGTCTGCTGAAAGTGTCATCTGCTGCAAAACAAAATACCAGATGTAATCTTCTCGTCTGCTACCTGTGGTCTGCTACCAAGAATATGCAACCAGTGGCGTGTGCTACTAAGAATCTGCAGGCGTCGTCTTCTCGTCTGCTACCGAGAATATGCAACCAGTGTCGTCTGCTGATGCACCGAGCGCTGTCGTGTGCTGCTCGCCCTCGCCGCGGTTCGGCGATCGCGATCGCCCCGGCAGGGGAAAAGGAAACAACCTCGGAAAAGATATCAACATGTAAAAAAACGTGATTGTGGTGGAGAGCGCGAAAATTGAGGAGGTCGCCGGGCGCCGCCGCCGCCATGCCGCCGCCGCCTGTTTTTCCTGGTCTTGGTCTCGGGGGGATACGGCGGCGCGTCGTGCGCCCACCACCACCGGTTGCGAGCAGAGTCCGTCGTCTTCTGCCTCGCGCGCAGACCAAGGGACGCCGGAATTCTTCCAAGTCACCGACCAACCGACTGCGTCCTCGTTGACCGCTGAAGGAAAAAAAAATATAGAAGAAAATGACGTTTGCTCCTTCGTTTCGAATCTACGACTGTCGTCTGCTGCCGTGACGGAAAAAAACGAGCCGACGTTCGCTTCTTCGTCTTGAAGGACTACAACCTACGCCCCGACGCCGACGTTCCCAGCGTCCGCTTCGCAGCCATCTCAATGTCGTTGGGGGTGTCGAGTTTTGGCAGTATCGTACGCTGCTGCCTCCTCGACGACGCATAGTGCGGCGGGCGGAGTTGGAATCACACCAGCGGCTGCGGAAAGTGCCGTCTTCCGTGCATATATGCGTGACCGCGAAGTGCTTGTTTCGCTCGTCTATATGGACGTGGTGTATACTGCCAGTAGTAGCTCCGTCGCCCAGCGGATAGAGGAAAGCAGCAGCGACTACACAGCGACAGTCTGAAGGAGCTGTCACGGAACGCTAGGCCTAACGCCGTTCTCGCTTTCCGGGCGTGTGCCAAGATTCCATTCTGGAGACGACTTGGGACGGGGACGGCGTCGCTGCTCGAATCGGATGAGTGGTTTTCATCGCGCTGCTGATTTCTTTTTTATGTGTGGTTCGTTGACGTGTGGCGTTCGTCGTAGGGATATGCGGATGGCGAGGTGGTGCGGCGACATCGAGGAGTGTCGGTGACTGTACCCAGTCTCCGGATCACCGAGGAGGTGGTGATTTCTGTCCGTGTGGTGCTTGGTGTGTTTGCGGTGAAAAGAAAGAGCGATGGGTCAACAGTACAGCCGCGGCGGCGTCGGGTCGCCGGGCATGGGCTACACGAACCAGGGAGGATCGCCCGATCTTCGCGCACGTAGGCTTTCTACCAGGCGGGCTAGAGCCGGTGAGTTTTGCCGAGTCATGTGGACCTCACCTTTCTGTGGGATAGTTTGGCCGTGGTGTGTGTGTGATCAAGGATTGACCCCGTCGTGGCCGATAACTTCTAATTTGGCAGGAAACCTTTCCGTGTTGCACAAAGCCTCTGAAATTTTGGCGGTGATGTGGTCAGTGATTGGTCTCGTCGTGTCCAATCACTGGCTTGGCTGAGTGGCAAGGGGTTAGCGGCGGGATTAATTACGTTTACGCGAAAGGGGCGTCCTCGTCATGGCTGCAGTCACTGATGACAGCAGCGATTGGCCTCTTCATAGCCAATCACTGTTGACTCGGCAGGAAGTCTTTCCGTGTACCACAAATCCTTACGTTGGCATTTACGTGGTCTGTTATTGGTCTCATTGTTGTCCAATCACTGTATTGGCTGAGTGGCGAGTGATTGGCCACGAAAGCGTTTACGTGAAGGGGACGTCCTCATCGTGGCCAGTTGCTGCTTATATCACTGATCGGCCTCTACATGGCCAATCACTGTTAACTCGACAGGAAACCTATTCCGTCTATCGCATCTTTGGCAAGTGATGTGGTCGGTGATGGGTCTCATCGTGTCCAATCACTGACTTGACTGAGTGACGTGTGATTGGACGCGAAGGTGTTTACGTGAAAGGGGCGCTAGTGTACTGAATTGCGAGATCATTCGACACTGCCTGAGCCGACCGGCACGAGTAGTTAAATAGAAAAGGATGTCGACGGATGGTTGCTGTTTGAACTCTAAAAAAAGTCAACGTTACATTGCGTAAGTCGACACGACGTCGGCGCACCTTGTCCGTTGTTGGAAATGATACGCGTACTGCACGCTGTGCTATTGTTCGTCATCAGGCCATGAATCATCAGGTCGTCACCGTAACAAACTGTCAGCTAGGGCTGATTTTGAGGTCCACAGACGGCTGCTACGATACCGAAAAATCATTAAAATCGGAGAGTCTGGAAAACGTTCTTGCGGTGGACACTCATCCCGAATAAACAAACACGAATCGCTTTTTCTTTTCTTACATTGGTTTCAAAAAACCAATTTGTAAACCATCAAACGCATAATTAACGCAGCGAGGAACGCAGATGTTAAACCTTACGTAGAAGGAAAGATTTCCGCAGTGGCGAAAATATGTTCTAAGGCGGACGTGTCAAAAAAGTTAGCTATGACTCGTTAAAACCCGTCATCTATGTGCAATATAGTTCGTTAAAGAAATAACTTGGCACGGCTTGCTGCCAACTTCGTGACCGTTTACCTCTTACAGTTCATCATAGATGCAAGCCACAGTACCCCACCAAATTAAAAAAGAAAAGAAAAAGTGATCTGTGCTCTATATTTTTTTAACACAGATTGCATTTTATGGGTTGCCCCTGCGTTTCTCGCGCCGGATTTTCCGGGGAAATAGTCGTGTCATGGCGTCCACGTGACATGGCGAATTGACACCGTGACGTGTCGGGCCGCGTGTCGCCGATTTCAGCGCTACATTTTGCGGGGAAAGGAATCAACGGTATACGTTCTTCTCACTCCGAAGCGACTGTTTAATGTGCCGAAGAAATTCGATCGATCGCCCCTTAGATACAGCATTATATATGGAACTTTGAAGAAGGCCGCTGGTCATTTTTTTTCTTCTGTTGTGCCAACTTATTATCGGCCCGAAAAAAAAAAACTGTCTGTTACGCACTGGTTGCAGACGATATACCGCGCGCCATCTCCCTTTATCGTCTGCAAAGCAACCGGAAACGCTCAAACGGCTGCCCGTGCCCCCTTTCCCACGTTTTCCTATATTCATTTATCCGTCCCCATTGCTTTTGATATAGGTCCGGCTGTTTACAGCTTCAAAAATTGGCCTCCTCGCAAGAAAAATAAATAAATAATAATAATAATAAAACTGTTTTTTTTTTTTTTTTTTTAGGGCGACTCTTTTCGCATTTTAAATTGAAACTCTGGTATGGCAGCCAGAAAGCAAAAGACAGAAGAGCGGGTCGACGACGGGCGTCACGGAGACTGCTGCCTGCTATCGTCGTCGACGTTTTATGAGACTGTCGTGACCGACCCGGGCGGGGGACACTTTATTTTTCCTTCTTTTGCATGTTCCGCCGCATCAAAATCTTGTCGTGACCGACCGGGCTCCGACCGCTCCCCTGCCCCCATGCTTTGGTTAGGGAGCCTAGATGTAAAGAGAGCGATCAACTCGGACCACGGAGAGAGTTTGCAACAGACCATTCCTGTAGACCTTTCCCGTCTACGGGAATGGTCTGTTGCAATGGGCTACCGTACGGTCACCAAATCTTCATTGGCGGTTTACGGAAAGACACGTGGATGAATGAAGTCTTCGTCAACGCTGTCGTCGCCTGACACCATCTCTCCACAGGACCTCTGTTATACTTGTTGAGAGACCAAGAAGATGACATGGTTGCGCGTACGTTCCAGATGTCCCGGTTGCACTTAACAACCGCCATAGGGAGTTCGTAATCAATACAACTTTTCTTGTGTTGCTTTGGCCCCGCTCAGTGACGACAAGGATGGCGTTTGTTGTATTCAGCTTGTTTCTGAGCTTCGGATTTTACTATGTTAGCTGCATTGACTAAACGTCCTCTCTGCTTCGGCATTCGAGTTGGACAGCACCAGCGACGACATGGAAAATCCGGCCAACTCGGCGAGCGGGTTTTCACCACGGGCGTCTTTATAGGAGTGAACTTGTGTTTGCTCTAGTAAGTTAATGAATGAGATTTTTGCTGCGCTGGTTTTAAGGTTTTTTTTTTTAATTATTATTATTTTCGGGAGTACTGCCATTGCTTCGAGCAGAGGAATCTATGGCTCGTTCGTGACGTACGAAGTGTTTTGGTCCGATAAATGTGATGTCTTCCGGAGAACTTTTACTTTGTCGGGAAGTCGCTGTCTGATTGGATCTACAGGGTGTCACAAAAGAAAATTTACACGGTCTTTTTTACCGCAAAAATAAACTAGGCATCGCCGAACGCTCATTTTCCGCCCAAAGGTAGCGCTAGAGGTCACAACCAGATGCCAAAGTTCCAGCCCGATCCGAGAACTTAATCAAAAGTTACAAGTGATTTTCTGAAAATTTGATTGGGAAAATGGCGGCCGACGGAGTTTTCAAACACATGGGGCTCTATGGCACCACAAACCGAAAACGGGCAAAAATGGGCTCCGTTTTTCCATTGAAAATTTCAGATAATCACTTATAACTTTTGATTAAAGTAACGGATCGGGCTGAAACTTTGGCATCTGGTTGTGACCTCTAGCTCTACCTTTGAGAGGAGAATGAGCGTTCGGCGATGCCTAGTTTATTTTTGCGGTAAAAAAGACCGTGTAAATATTCTTTTGTGACACCCTCTAGTAGCATGCTAGTGAACCTTATGCACCTTTCTCGCATCGCAGCTTCATCAGCGAGAGTGAACCCGTCGGTCGTCATGTTGTCAACGTACGTCTCAGACAGGCTAGCTTAGCTATGGCTTGGGGTCAGAGTGGTCTTTAAGTCTGGACGTCAGAACGTCCATCTGCTCTCTGGGAATTATGACCTTTCTAACCATGCTTGAGAGGGAGAGCAATGTCATGAGGTTTTTGAGCAGCTTTGTTTTATCCACATATTTCGCCTCAAATGCCACGAATGATTTCCCTTGCTTAGAACGCGATCGCCGCTCTGAAGCGTCACGGATTTGTTCTTCTGTTGAACTTCAGCGTTTGTTCTGCTGTTGAACTTCGGCGTTTGTTCTTCTGTTGAACTTCAGCGGGGGAGGATGGCTCCCGGTCGCTTGTTCGGTCAGTCTCAATTTCTGCTCTTTTACAGGGCACGGAAATTGTGCTTTGAGGGGTAATTTTGAGTTGGTGCGCCAGAAATCCACCATGTATAAAAATGGTCCGTCAAAAAATCCACTAGCCGCTAGACTAATTTTCTTCCCGTCAGAAAAGAAAAAGAAAAGAAAATCCGCCTGATTTAGCTGGAAATCCGCTAAATTGGCATCACTGCTGAGAGGCACCTCAGACCGTTGAGATACGAAATACGTAGCGCCTCTCATCATCTTCTTTTCGACTCACTACGGCAATCCGATGTGCGACGCGCGAGGGAGTACAACACAAACTAGAAAGGAGCTGTTCATGTTTGTTCGGCATTTTGCGATTACTATTTGAGAACCAAAAAAAAAGCAGGACTACAACACAAACAGGCTACGTGTTGGCTTTGTGATGTGTTTGCTCTGTTTTCTTTGTGCGTTCTGAGCTCGAAGTTTGTACGTATCGCGCGAGCAAAGATAAGGTCTGCCCCCCCCTCCCCTCCCTCTCTCCCCTCCCGAATGTCATCACCAGTGTAAACGTGGAGCTTCGTGTTTGGATGGAGGAGGCAAGCGGGCGGCGAAGACGCTTGTAGACGATCGTTGCAAACGCGGCCCATGCATAAACCACGTGACCCCATTGGAGCAGTCGGGAACACTCTGAAATCTAGGAGCTATGGTCGGCGGCGGGAACGATGTCCTCCACTCTTCGGGGAGGGGAGGAGAGGGGGTGCAGGCCCCATGCTTTTGCTCGCGCGATAGCGCAAACTTCGAGCTCAAAACACACAAAACAGAGCACACAGATCACAAAGCCTTGCAACAACCTGTTGTGTTGTAGTCCTGCTTTTGGTTCAAATAGTAATCGCAAAATCTCCAGACAAACATGAAGGCTCCTTTCTGAACGTGTTAACCTTTCATATCAAGATTGCCGCTCGAATAGTCGAAAATGATGAGAGGCGCCATGTCAGCTTCGCCAGCTCTCAACGGTCCCAGGCTCTCTCAGCAGTGATGCCAGTTTAACAGCATCAGGCGGATTTTCTTTTCTTTTTCTTTTCTGACGGGAAAAACTGAATTTTGACGGACCATTTTATACATGGTGGATTTCTTCCTGCTCAAATTACCCACTCAAACGCAATTTCCATTGCCCATAAGAGCGGAAATTGAGACTGACCGAACAACGACCGAGAACCCTCGCTGAAATTCAACGGAAACGCCGAAGTAGCAGAACAAACGCTGAAGTGTAGGCGAACAGATACGTGACAAGCTGAGAATCATTCGTGGCATTTGAAGGCGAAATATGGATAAAACAAGAAGCACGTGCTCTCCTCTCAAGCTTTGGGTAGAAAGGTCGCAATTCCCAGAACAGATGGGCCGTTCTGACGTCAGACGCAAGACGCCGACCCCAAACCATAGCTAAGCAACTTGTCTGAAATTGCGATTGACAACGGCGACCGGCCATTCACTTCTCGCTGATGAAACTGCGATGCAGAAGAACGCATAAAGATTCACTAGCATGCTACTAGAATATCACAAAGAATATTTACACGGGTCTTTACCGCAAAAATAAACTAGGCATCACCGAACATCTTCTCCTCTCAAAGATGAAACTAAAGTGTCCTAACCAGATGCCAAAGTTTCAGCCCGATCCATTACTTTATCAAAAGTTATAAGTGATTATCCTGAAATTTTCAATGGAAGAGCGGGTCAATTTTGCCGTTTTCGGTTTGTGTGCCATGGAAACGTAATTTCCGTCATTTCCTACAATCAAATTTTCGGAAATCGCAAGTTCTCGGATCCGGGCCAGATACTGGCATCTGGTAATGACCTCTAACGCTACCTGTTGGAAAATGAGCGTTCGGCGATGCCTACGCGGTAAAAAAAGACCGTGTAAATGCTTTGTAATCCAATCGAACCGCTCCCGACAAAGTAAGTTCTCGGAAGACATCACGACTATCGGACCAAACGCTCGTACGTCACGAACGGAAACCATATTCCTCTGCTCGAGCAATGGCAGTACTCCCGAAATTAATAATAATTTTAAGGCTTAAAACCAGCGCGGCAAAATCTCATTCGATAACTTAGAACGAATACAAGTTCACTCTATAAAGACGCCGGCTCGCTCGCCGGACAACCGGATTTTCCATGTCGTCATCGAATGCCGAAGGCGGGACGTTTAAGACCGGTTCTCGCATGCGGCGAAATCAGCGTAGCTGGCGTACTCGCATTGCCGTCAGCTACTTATCGTCTGCCATGACAACAGTTTTGACGGTGGGCTCCAGCTGGTGAACGCTGGCGGTATCAGCAACAGCGCGGCGGTGCGCTACGCTGTAGCGCTCCGCTATGTGACCTTAATCAGCAACATAATGGAAATCAAGCTCAGAAACAAGCTGAAACAACAAACGCCGACGCTAATCGTCACTGGCAAGGAACAACAACTGCAAAGGGTGCTGTTGACCTCTATGGCGGTATTCGTCTGGCATCTGAACACGCAGCAAGTATAACGAGGTCCTGTGTGGTATCAGGCGACGACAGCGTTGACGAACTCGTGCATCCGCGATGTCTTTCAGCAAACCCGCCAATGAAGACTGGTGACTGCATGCGGTAACCATTCCGTAGACGGGGAAAGATACCAGTACTATTTTAAACTCTCTCCGTCTCTTCCCTCTGGGCTCCCTGACAAAACATGGGGAACGAAAAAGACAAAGATATGCGCGGCCAGAACTATCTGAAAAGGAAAATAAATTAATCCCCCCGCCCGAATCGTCACGACAGTCTCATCGCTTGATCGACATTTGATAACGAACGGCAGTCTATGACGCCGTCATCGACCACTCGCCTTTCTCCTCTAAGGATTTCAATCCAAATGCGAAAATCGCCCTAAAGCAAGGCAAAAAAGAACGGTTCTATTGTATTATTATTTATTTCTTGCGAAGAACCAATTTTGAATACAATGAGCAATGAGACAATGAATATAGGAAAACGATGAAGAGACGGGCAACCAGTAAGCTGCGGAGCGATAAAGAGTGGCGCGCTGAATATAAATCTACTTGTGATGCGCTAATGAGATTTTTTTTCGAGATGATAATAAGTTGGCGCAACAAGCCAGCGTACTCCTCAAGGATTCCATATATAATGCTGTATCTAGAGGGCGATCGATCTTCTTCGGCATTAAATCGCTTCGAATTGAAAGGGCTTCTGCCATTGATTCCCTACACCGTCTTGGCAGCTGAATCACATCGCGATGTCAATTCGCCATGTCACGTGGACGCCATGTTGACTATTTCCCCGAATCCGAGCTGAAAACACGGGGGCAATATAAAATTGTCTGTTAAAGAATATAGAGCACGGATCACTTTTTCTTTCTTTTAATTTGTGGAATACGACGCATCTATGTGAACTGGAAGCGGTCACGAATGACGGCAAGTACATAGATGACGGGTTTTAACAGGTCATGTAACTTTTGACACGTCCTTAAATTTCCCTTTCGTCGCTGCCAATCTCAGCGTAGGTTGTATCTGCGTTCTCGCTGCGTTAATTATGCGTTTGTGTTTTTAGATTGGTTTTGAACAGTGTAAGAGAAAGACGATTCATGACTGATTTATTCGGGATGAGTCACACAGAGCATTTTCAGACTCCCCCGATTTTATGATTTTTTCGTATCATGGCATACCAAAATCGATCGGCCTAGCCAGTACGGCCGACGACCTGGCCTGATGACGATATGCTGGCGATACGCGTATCCGCCTCAAGCAACGGACAAGGTCGCCGACATCATCGGCTGCAATGCCAACCGTTGACTTTTAGAGTTTAAGCAGCAGTATCCGTCGACATCCTCGTACAACTGCCGTGCCGGTCATTCAGGCAGTGCCAGATGACATCGCAATTCAGCGCACTTCGCCCCTGCATCAAACGCCTTCGCGTCAAATCAAGCCAGTGATTGGACGCGATGGCACAATCACCGACCAGATTGAGATAGACGGAAGATTTCCTGCCGGAGTTAACAGTGATTGAAGCCATAATGAAGACTATCGCGCCTGATATAAGCAGCCTTCCGCATCTAAACGCCTCGTGAGCAATCACTCGCCGCTGATGATTGGACGCAATGAAGTATTAACCCAGACCGCGTAAATACCAACGTAAGGATTTGTGGTACACGGAAAACTCACTGCCGAGTCAAGCAGTGATTGAAGCTATGGCGAAGACAATCGCCAGCATTGACTGCAGCCATGACGAGACGCCCCTTTCGCGTAATCGCAAATTAATCCCGCCGCTAATATTGCCACTCAATAAACCAGTGAGACACGACGGAACAATCCTGCTGTAACACGAAGGTTTCCTGCCAACTTAGAAGTTATCGGCCACGACGAGGTCGATCGCTTGATCACGCGCCGCGACGGCTCATCCGCAGGCGTCACGTAATTTCAGCAAACTCACCGGCTCAACGCCTGGTAAAAGCGGCGTGCGCGAAGATCAGGCGATCCCCTGTTCGGCAATATGCCCGGCGACGATTTGCGGCTCTGCTATTGACCCATCGCGCTGCACTGCCTGCAAACACCAACCGCACGGGCAATCTCACCTCCTCATGATCCGGAGACTGGAGTACGATCACCGACGCCCTCATGTCTCGCACCACCTGCGCCCGTCACATATCCCTGACGAACCGCACGTAAAGAGTCCCGGCAGCCTCATCCCGATTCGACAGTATTCCCCGTCAGTCGTCTTCAGGATGGAATCTTGGCGTTGAACAACGTTCCGTGACGGCATCGCTGGACTGTCGCTGTGTAATCGCTAACGCTCACTCTATCCGCTGGGCGACCTGCGGCGAGCACCACGTATATGGACGGGCAGAACAACGCTTCGTTTTGCCAATGCGCGGGCCGCTCCGCATTACCTGTTCAACTCCGCCCGCCGCGCCTTCGTCGTCGGGCTGGCGGCGTACGACCATTTTCTGCTGACGCTGGCGGACGGCGCGAGCAACTGGAACGTCGACGTCGAGACGTAGATTGTCCTTCAGGAACGAAGAGCGGGCGTCGGCTCGTTTTCCGTCGCGGCGGCGCAGACGGCGATCAGCAGATTCAGGCTGAAACGGCACAAGCGACAACTCTACGTTTCCTTCGGCGGTAAACGGGCGCACGGTCAGTGACTGGAGAATTCCGGCGTCCTGTCTGCGCGCGGCGGACTCTGCTCGCAACCGTGACGGGCGCACGACACGCCGTAATCACGAGACAAGACCAGAAAACAGGCGGCGGTGACATTACGTTTTCGCTCTCCTGCAATCACACACATGGTTGATATCTTTCCAGGTTATCCTTTCCCCTGCCGGGCGATCGCGATAAAGACGCGGCGAAGAATTTACGCGACAGCATCGGCGGGCATTTTACCCTGAACTGCATATTCTTGGTGGCGGAACGAGATGTTGTGCTTGCAATTCTCGGTGCACTGGTTGCACATTCATGACGGCAGACCACGAATATGGCAGACGACAGATACATCTGTGGCCTTTTGCGGCGAATAACACTTTCAGCAGACGATGAAGTAACAGACGGAAAAGGACGACGCTGCACGTTCTGACCATGTCTCCTTCGTAGGCGCACGTATGACAAACGAATCTCAGCGCAGCCGACGCCTGGTAGCTGAACAGGACGACCTGCATTTATTGTGAACGAACAAGTTCCCGCCCATGTCGAAGTAGCTTGAAACCAACTGCACTCGCTCGAAGTAAACTGCATGCCACAAGAAATAAGTCAGGAATGGCAGCGTTCACTCAGAGACTCAAAACGACCGATATCTCATCGATCGCAGATGACATTCGCATCGCAGCTCCCCTCAGCAGACCTTTGCCATTCTTAACAGCTATGGCAGGACATATATACTGTATTCTCAGAACCGCAGTAAGCGCAGGTCAGGCCTCGCAGACGTAACAATTTTTCCTCTTTATGTGGAGGGTAAGATGCTCACGGAATGCACACTGCGGCAGATACTCTGCCATCTTATCGGGCCATTGCATGTTCAAATCAAAAGCAATAAACAGGCCGACAGCAAATCTGTGAGTACTCGTGCGGCGCATATAGGTGCAAAACATTTTTTTTTCTGAAGGTGATAGCGTGGTAGTAATGTGCAATGAGGATCGAACAACTGCTGGGGCCGAATGTACCACCGACGGCCGTGCTTGTCGCCAGTAAATCACTGAACTTCAAGGGGAAATAAACGTAAGGAGACTCTACTCATTTATCTTACTATTCCTGTGACCTATGAGAACGCCTGAAGAGACACTTCGCAAGCTTCATAAATTTCATTTTTATTCATTCTTCTATTCGCGACTCAACTAACAAAGGTGGCGCCCTCATTTTTCCAAAATGGCGAGTGAAGTCGGAGATGCTGCGGCTGTAAGAATGTCTAGTGTGCTGGCTTCGCTGGGCGACAGGTGAGCAATTGGCAGCACAGGGTGTTAGAACGCAGATCACCCTCTTTACCCTGAAACCCAAGAACGGCGTTGCGCATCAGCTACGCAGGATGCTCGTTTTAATTCTGGAGCGAAACCAGACAATTCTAGATATGGAATCTTGAAACTGAAGTTCTTTCGCCAAACTAAATATGTCTCATCAACAATTATGAGTTAGAAGAAGTTATGAAATTTTCTATTTTAATGTCATATATTCGATCAGGCTGATATTTGTAGTTGTAGTTGTGAAAATCGATGTAACGTAATGCGTTCTCTTTGCCTTTCTCGTTATTGTCATGGAAAATAATGAACTTGTTTTCAGGGATTTAAATGATATCAGTTGTATATTCCCAGCACAGAGTAAAGAAAATTAATTTCAATTTTTTACAACAATAATCACAAAACATACAAATGAATAAACGCTGTTCTCCTGCGACAGACCAACAGACAGAATCCAAGTCAATATGTGATATGTTTTGTAACGCACGATGACGCATGAGTATTTGACTTGTTTTAGTAACGATATCAGAGATTTTACTAACAAGAAAACAAATTATATCTTTCTGCAAAGACTCCTACATTAATGGCATTGTATTTGTCTTGGCGTTAATTGGTATGCGTACTTGATTTATATTAATATTAATAATATTAAAATTCAGATATTTTGACATGCCAATTTTCAGGCTCTAACAAAATGTGTTGCTTATGATCAATTTCAAATCCGACAGCGCAAATATGAGTCAAAATGACAACAATTATCATGCGATGACAATTGCAAATTTTAAATTACTGAAATAATTAAATAAAATTAAAATGAGCATACTAGCTATAATGTAATCCCTGTAAAATTAGTAAAGTATATTTTGCTATCAGAAATCGCGACTCTGACAATTGGCAACCGTCCAAATCGCCGCCAATATCTTCAAACCAAATGCTCAAGTAAGAAAACAATTTTTTTAAAATTATTAGTCTTTAATAACATTTAGTTACTACATTTAAGCTCCGTCGTTTTGCATATCTCATCCTTTCAATTCAATTTCCAACACGCATCTGCACTACAGCAATTTCGATGAGCTGGAGAATGGGTGAAACAGTAATTAGTTTTACTATTGCGAATACGGGCAGACGCAAGCGCTCTGTGACGCGTTAGCTGCATGTTCCACACCCGTGCGCGGAGCTAAATTTGATGTACAATGGCACGCGTAATTTACACTGGCAGCCAGAATTTTTGCAGCTCTAACGCAAACGCACGCCGCTGCGTTTGCTTCTGCACTGTCTCTCCAGTATGAGCCGCAATCTATACCCAGCGCATTAAGGACGGTGAATAGTGTTGTTTGCATTCCGTGACATTTCGCGAGCCATGATCGCGAGCGATTCCGCCGTTCCCGCTGAGCAGGGGGAATCGGGGGACCCTCATGGGGCGCTTCCGTTTCCGCCGCGGGGCGAGCGTCGGCTGGAGACGCCGAATAGACTTGCGTAATGTTACCTAGTGTCGAAACGATGGTAAAATCGTCTGTTTCTGCACGGGGTGCAGACCTGTCAGAACGCCGAGATCTTACCAACCTTGAAGAATATTTATTTGTTTATATATATATATATATATATATATATATATATATATATATATATATATATATATATATATATAGCGGATAGACTTTAAAACATCAACGAATCTACCTTATTCTCAATCAAAGTAATCAGAGCTCGGCGCCGTTAATCGAATGCAACTCCTACGCGACGCTTGTTAATCCGCATAGCCGCCGGTATAATGCAACTGTCGAACTACCGCGATCAGTAACTACAATAGAGATCAGTGGTGGCAGCGAGTATGGTGCAAAGTAACGATATTTCTGCGATTCAGATGATACATTCTGACCCGAATTCCCTAAATCCCGTATGACTGAGCACGCAAAAACTGTGTCAGATGAGATCGACGAACGCAGATCGAAGATCTGTTGATATGGTAACGCCCTCCCCCTTCGCTCCTTCCTTCCTTCCTTCCTTCTTCCTCCTCCCCTCCCTCCCTCCCTCCTCCCTCCCCCTCCTCCTCCTCCTCCTCTTCCTCCTCCTCCTCCTCAAA
Source organism: Ixodes ricinus (assembly GCA_037355805.1). NCBI lineage: Eukaryota > Metazoa > Arthropoda > Arachnida > Ixodida > Ixodidae > Ixodes > Ixodes ricinus. The sequence goes on along the minus strand of JAZHYW010040729.1, from coordinate 16,559 downwards.
CTCAGTAATGACACAATGGACCTGACATCATCTTCCTCGATCAGCGCGAGACATATGCAATATTGGACATGATTGCAGTGTCAGCCGGACGAAGACTCCAGTAAACGCGACCTCAGTCAAGCCTTTAAGGCAGCCCGATTAGCGGCAGCCAACAAACGAAATCATGCTACCGGAACTCTCCAGGCATGGCTACGGCAAGTTTGGTAGATAATAGAGCTCGGCAAGCGAACTCAACCAGAGAAGCAGCGTCAATCTCTTTACCGACGACCGCCAACAAACATATGAACGCATTCCCCCTTGTATGTTCTTTAAAAAAGTACCAGGAACCGCATGAAACAGAATAGTAGATAACGCAGAGGCACTCAAGAAAACAAAGAGACGTAAAGAAATATGGCGAACAGATGGATCGGCATACGTCGAAATCAGACCGTCCAACTGGAGAGAGTGGGAGCAGCAGTCGACACTGGACAGGTCGATGACGACAGAGCAGTGTCATCTGGCTCTACACCCGTTCGGGCGTATGTAGACGGTGATCACAATAGAACAATAGAAGGTGTTTGAACGAGCTAAACCGTTGGAACTCTGAGACATCGTCTGCTAGTCGTTTGTGATTTCTCATTCAAAATAACTTTCATAAAAAAGGCAATTCCATGATCGCATGTATAACCTGCCCAAAGAAACAGATAGACAGACCGCTTTTGCTGGAATTATTTAGCGTTCGCTCCATAACATCAAAATGCTTGTATCCGTCGAATTTGCACGTTTCTACCCCCGGCCCCAACCTGGATGGATATAGCAGATGTACCCTTGATAAGGCAACCTACGCCGCCTGGCCTGAAGCAGAAAAACAAAAGGCGCTGACGTCACATTGTTGTAATGGGGCCCTCTGAAATTGGGAAAAAACTCGAAAAAAAAGTATTAATTCGTAATTAATCATTCGAATGTTTCAATGTGTTGAGCCAATTTTAAGGCAAAACAGCAACTACAAAATTTCGCCGAATCTACCACAGCAAATCTTCAATGCAAAAAATGAAACTGTTGGTTGTCTGACGCCATGAACTCTGGCGGGATTGCAGACGAACACCTCGCTCGCGGCTCGAACCAGAGGCGGCCTGTGGAAACTATGCCAGCAGAACCGATGGCCGCGAAAAGCAGACAACTACGAGACTACATCAAAAAACAAAGCCGCTGTCGGCACGAAACGCTGGCAGCGATCCCACACGCACGGAGAACGGATGGGCAGAAGACGGCGACTCCAACCTCGTTCAACCGCGCGAACGCATTAGCGGTATCGCCGCCGACCTGACGCGTGTACCGCATTCTGAAGTGGTGCGTCACTTCCCTGATGACGTCGCAGAAATCGCAATCTGATTGGCCTGCCTCTTCTTTGCGTTTCGATAAGAACATTTTAAAAACACTGGCTCGCCATACAGAGACCCTGAACACGCCTGTCGAAGGAGCGTCTCAGGATTACATATCTCTTCGTCGGATTTTGACGCCGATCAACAAATAAACGCAATGCAAAACGAACAAGCTCAACCGCCACTGACCCCTCGGGAACTGGACTGAAACTGAACGACAACAATAAAGTATTTGTTTATGTTTCCGACACTCGGCTGCCCTGAATCAGCTCGTCAGGGACTTCGAGGATTCCGTAACGATAATCAACTGCCGGTGGTACAGGTCCCAGCCGAAATCAGGCTATAACCTTGCGCTACATCCCGCGCCGCGCCTCAGCCGACGACGCAATAACCCTATGCACGGGCGTTGTGACAGGTCAAGACGGAACCTCGTGACAAACAGGCGGACAAACGCCCCCTATACCAGCGCACTGTTTACAGGTTTTTTTAGGCACGACTCATAATCTGCCAATACGTAACATCAACCCAATGTGGCTGCTTCAAACACCTACCCCGGAGCCACAAAAATCGCCAAACTAACCCCCCCCCTCAAAAAATATATATATATATATATATATATATATATATTTAAATTTAAAAATCGAAGAGCAGAAACGTGATTATGAATCGAGCCACCTATCTCGAGATAATGTACAATGACCCATCTATACGTCGCTACTCGCATCTTGCAAAAAAATGAAAGAAGAAAAAAAGGAAAAGTAATAACAATTGTGTCGCCTCTAAGGCACCCCGCAATGTCTAATCAACTGCATTACGAACCGCGAGCTATGACGTCAGAGCCCTCTATTTCTCGGAAATCCATGAAAATGGCAATTCTCTCGCTCTCTGCTGCTTCTCTGGTGATATACGTGCTCATTTCCAATTTTAGCTTCTGTGACAACAATAAAACAAGCCGAACTCGGAAACATCTAAGCATCTTTGCAATAGAGAAACAGAGCTAAATAAAGAAAAACATCTGTAGGCAGACTTGATACTTCAACAAAGAGATGCCTTTAATGAACAAAAAAGCGCTCAGTCTAGAAAAAAGGGTAGGAGGTAACCGCCAATTCTTCTCGTAAAGTATGAGATCATTCATTCTTATATTTTAACACTCCAGCTCTCATCGGAAGAATACCCTGAAAAGAGGAAGACAATAATTCAAACTCCAAACAATAAGGAAAAAAACAAACGAAACAACTTTGAAACTTCTCGACTCCTTCTAAAGACAAGTGAGCGCGGCATATTTTAGCGCACTATTGCACTAATTAACCTCCGCCCTCGTTGCTCTTAGACTCAAAGAGCATTTTTCTGGAGTTGGAGCTTCTTTCTATTATTTGTTTTTCTAGGAATAAAGAAAGATAATAAGGTAAATAATATTTTCCAGCCTAACATGCGATACATCTCGTTTAACTTCACGGGTAAACAATGGTCGACATTGGCTGGTAAAACGCAAGGTAGTCTAGTTAAACATGGCGAATTTACCCGAGACGAGGTTTTTCAGAACGCAAGTGAAAAAGAGTTAGCCCATTTTGTTACTTGTTAGGCCGTTTAAATGCGGTACGTGGGTGCTCTCTTACTTCGAGGTGGACGAAGATGACAATCCTTCGAATATAGATTGGGTGGTGCTCCACAGATACGTCACATTATTGCCGCTGCGCGCGCTTATCGGCACCCTCAGATACAAAGCCTTGCGCTCAGTACTCTGGGTCCCCTAGGCGGAGGAAGCAGCATTCCCTTTCTCTTTCACCGCCGCCTGTTTCTGCTGCTTCTCTTTCTCGCCGCTCACTATCTCCGCTCGCGCTCTCACGCCGCCTGCTCTCTCCCCGTTCCTGCGTGCTATCGCTCTGGCGCATCGACTTCTACCAGGTTCAATCTGGCGCCAATTGCCGGAGTTTCTTTTTTTTAAATTGTTGCGGTACACCCGAACTGGACTACCGCATTTCATGCTGCGCGGCTTCTGGCCTCTGGCTACAGCGTTTTAATTCGCTCCTCTTCTCGGGCATGTATCGAACGCGGATTACGTCGGCGTTCGGCGGATCCAGTCGCGCTCTTCGTTTTCAGGCAATGACGACGCTAATCCCGCTCGATACGCCGGGATATTGGGCGCGAACTGCATTAAATGTTCTTTGCCACGCTCTTTCTTTCGTGAGCTGAAGCGCCGCTGAGCTGAAACAAATAGTCATTAAAACATTTTCGATTCTCAACTAGAGGCAGGTTTTGCAGACTATTTGCGACATCTTCAGGAAGTAACAGACATAACTCACTCTTGTAATAAAGAAATTTGATGCGTTAAACTTGGCGCATCACATTTTTTATGCAAAATTTGACCGGACGAGTCAGCACAGCGGTTGAAATTGTCAGTCAATTTTGTATTCGAAGACAATTGAATCGCATTGTTAATACCTCAGCTAAATATATATCTAATTTTATATGCCCCTCTGCATGAGTAATTAGTCAATCGCACTCTAGCGTAAACGCTGGAACTCTGACGACACTACAAGCGAGCGACTCGTCGTGTACTACAGCATGCTGTTATTGCTCGACTGATTTTGGGTGGTACTGTTGCGCGGTGGAATGCCGAGGCAGCAATGACGCCTCGCTGGAGCGTACTGATGAAAATGGACTGTCGCCGTGCGTAGGGACTGGGTTCCCCTCGAAAACGCTTATGCAACAATCATCTCACAGAAGAGCTACGAGCTGACCTATAAAGCGGACAGAGAATAAACGAAACTGAGTGAATGATGATAACAAATGCCAACGATGTTAAACTACGATCACCCATCCCCTCGCAATCGAATCAATCAGTGATGCAACGAAACCGAAAACCGGCTGGATAGACAAATGAAAACGATACCAGAAGTTGTATTTAGCTAAAGCGTGCGAATACTGTTTGACCCATGCGTAAATAAGAACGTGACCTGACTAAGCTCATCAAATCGAAAATTGACATTTGAACGATTTAATACGCATTCGACCCGAACGGGAACGACCCGCAACCGCAAATCACCGACATCCAGTCCTGTCGGCAAATGAATGCCTGAACCGCCGCTTCAGAAGGTGAAATCTACATCCTTTGCTGCAAACGCTTTGGATTCCTCGGCGGCAATGCAATTGTATTTGCTCGAGCACGATCGACGCGACAGTCGAAGCTATGACTGTTTTAAATGATATCGTGCTCAAGGCGCGACTTTTCGCACGCGACAGGCCAAACGATTTCGTGGTGATACGTAGGAGACTGCTGTAATTCGAGCAAGCGCAAGGCATCAGACCAACGCTATTATCCCGGCAAATCAGCAAACGCACAACGTTTGGTGACGTCAATGCTGTACGGATAATCAGCAGATGACGCTAGCGTAGTGAGTACATCCGCTCATGTAATTAATAACGAGAATCATATATCAAATAAAGCCGACATTTAACGAACTCTCAGCGTAACGAGCTCAGCAACAAATACTTCGGTCATTCCGAACAATCCCTTTAAGCGTGAAAGCCATTTACAACACCCTGAAACGCCGAACTAAACGCAGCTCTTGAAGGAGGAGGAGAACGAGGAAGAGGCAAACTCCTCCTCTCGCCTCCTCTCCTTCTCCATCACCTCCTCCTTTCTCTCCTTCCTCCTCCTCCTCCCCTCACCATACTCCCTTGATGCATTATGGGATATTTCCATGATACTGCGCGAGTACACTGACGACGGCGCCTAAGAGCTTGCGCTCGGACCAGAAATGTAGAGCTGCCCATGGAATGGCACGGCAAAATTTGCTGCTAAAAACAAGGAGAGGCGAACAGTCGAACTCTTTAATTGGGCGGTAACTGCTGCCTAGATACATCGATTTCTGCTCGACAACATAGTATTACGTTCTGGGAAGAGCACTGTGACACTTCAGAAGAGAAAGGAGATGGCGGCAGGCATCGCTAGCGCAGCTCGGCAGCGCGCAAAGAAAAGTACTAAAGAGACTGAAATTTTACAGTTCTCATTTCCGAGACAGACAGAAAGCAGGCAATCCCTTATGTACCTCGGAAATCGACGGCGACGCCGCCTCTCGCCGCACGAATCATCCAATCACGGCGACAAACTCACTATTTTAACTCCCAAAACGCTAAAAGAGAAGGTTGCTCTCATTTTATAACCGTGACATGCCTGCAAACAAAGACGGAGTACTATATCTCTCTGCTCAGATCGTAACTGTATGACCAAATCAAACTAAAGACGCAATAAAATTAAATACGATAAGAAGAGGATAGAAGCGTCATTGTATTATAAGAAGACCCTCTCGAGACACCAGCGGTTTTCGTACACTACTCGTAACAGAAAATTTGTCACAGATGGCCATTTTCTTGTTTGTTGTGTTTTTCCCTCGTTTCTTTTGCTTTCTTTTTAAAGATCATTTTTTGGGAGAACAGCCTTCACCGGGAGCTGCCGTGCAGCCGCACGTGATCTTGTGTTTCTTCAATGCTTACTGTCGCTCAAAGATCGTTGCGTCCCCTGGAACTGACAGCGCGGAAAAGCTGGGCACAGGTACCGAGTGGTACAAGCGCAAGTTCGGTACGACTACCGCTCTTTAAAACCGTACGAAGGCCATTCAGGATTCGACACATTAGCCACGTGGGCGCAAACCATCTTAATTTGGAGCTTCCCGTAAGATGAAACATCGTTCTTCTCGCCTCGACAGTAGAACGTGTTAGCTGACAATTGCAACCGTCAGTCGTTCTTGTTATGATCCTTCATACTTTGCCATTCAAGGCCTTTCAGGTGCCCCTTCCACCGAAATATGAGACAATGTGGCCACAGATACGGAAAGGTAATATAAAGGGCAGGGCGCTTCTCTGAAGAGCCGACGGTCGGCAGGGTCTAGGTGTTGGTCTGGCGACCAGCCGATGACGTCACTATCAGGCATCGTGACGTCAAGGGACGTCACGACTTGTGTCAGTGCTTGCAATAGACTTCTTCCCAGACCGACGCGCTTATCACTGACAGGGAAATACCGCACGCAGTGCAAGGAAGTTGGCCACTCAGTTCGGACTCGACTGAGCAACTCATCTCAGCTGCTATCGCATGATATCTGTTTTCACGGAAATGGCCACAATACACTCATTCTTCGGCGGTGACCGGGCGGCCCTGCTGGTTTGGTGTAAGTGGCCGAAAATTTAACCGAAGTGTCGAATTGGCAGCGCGGTCACCCGAGAGTGTCCTTCGGAATGCGATTTCCCTTTGGCGCAAGCGGCGGCCAGCCATTGAAGTGGGGCAGATTTCCCCGCGTGGAAAATGACAAGACCTTGGTTCCCAGGTGATGTCGTCGTGAACGACTTCGTCGGGGTCACTGTCGGCTCTGGGGAGAGGAAGTGTCTGGCTTCGATGTCAGCGCTGCCACGGGTGAGTCTGGGTACGAGCCCGTGCGCGGAGCAAGTTGCGTCTGAGCTGCGCCACGAGGACGAAGTTGCCGTGCGCGGCTGCTGTACCGGGCATATCGTGGCGTTGAATTGCCGCGGCGGCCATCAGCAGCTCGCAATGTTTCTTGCTGTAAAGGATTGTTCATGTCTGTAAATATATACATATTTACCAAGCAACGAGTCTGAAAGTTCCTAGTCACCGACTGAAGCGCCACAGCCATCACGGCATTCCACGATCGGCAAGTCAGCAGGATCGTGAGACGTCGACCACCTCGATAGCGTCGTGTGCCGACGAACGGCTGCTGGCATGTGACGTGAGCTCCCATCGGCAGAACGGAACCAGGTGAGACGAGCAACCGCAACGGCCTGACACAACGAATTTGCGGCTACAACGCGCCTGTGATGACGGCGACAGCCCAGACGGACGTCGCGTGGGACGATCGGCGCCGGTGACCCTGCGAGGTTCGGCATCAACAGCTGCCGTGGACGGACCTTCGACGATGACGAGTTCAAACTGGCGGACGACCGGCTGTTCGCAGACGGCGACATTCAGTCCTGCAACGGCGACGGCCAGGTCATCGCAGGACGAACCTCGCGTCGCGTGATTGACGCCGGGGACTCGGCGACGTCAACGACTCGCGGGCTCCGCAGCCGCCGGAAGTACGTGGTCGCTTTCACTGTCGCCGGCTGTTACCCGCGCGCTTGGCCATGACGTACTTGCGGGAGAAGTAGTGACGGAGGACTACGAGTCGCTCGAGACGTTCCGATGAGCGATTCCTTGGCCCTTGCCGAAGGGCGTTGGTCGACGGCAGGTTCGACATCGCAGAGCATCCGGGCGAGGAAGCGCGGAGCGGCCTAGCGGACGCCGTGGGCCGGCGGCCGCGAGTCGATCTGTGAGCAGACCAGGGCAGCGCGGGGGCGACAGGCAGCCGTGAGGTCGGGTCGGAAGCGGCCTCCCATCGAGCAGTTCGAACAGCCCTTGCGAGGAGAAGAACAGAGGGCGGCACGGGTACCCAGTCGACTCCGAGATTTGAACGAGTAGGCGGCTGGGCACCGGAGAGTCGCGGATGTAGCCCCGGAGCGCGGAGCCCGAACTCGCTGCGTGGCTGGGAGCAGGGACACGGGGCGACTGGACGCTGCCACGGGGTCGAACCCGATGTGTCATGCAGGCTTCGAACGTGAGATCCAGCGGACACTGCCGTGAATCTAACAGTCAGGGCAGTTTACTGCAGATCAGTCACGTCGTCTGTGCAGGCAGAAGACTGCCGTGGTCGGGCCGGTAGGCGCGGGGAACCTTCCTGCGTCCGGGCGCGGCGGGAGGGGCTCCCGGAGAACCAAGTCGGGCCGGCAGCTGGAGACTGGCGAATGCCGGGTCTGAAGGGCTGAGTGGCAGATGGACACTCGGTATTGTCCCCACGCTGAACTAGTGTGGACGGTGTGACATTAGTGCCACCAAGTGGGCGGCGCGGAGTGGGCGCAATGCCGTGGGGCGAATTTCGGAACGGCGATGGCCTGCATGGAGCGCGTGTTGTCCCTCCTTGACCAGTGACTGCGTTGGCGAACGCCGAACGCGACTGGAGACGGAAATGACGCCTTCGGGGAGCTAATCGAAACTGTTGGCTACGCTGTCTCGCGTGCTCGACGGAGATTGCTTGTGGGGGTGTTGGCTGGGGTGACGGCGCTGTCTCGCTTGCTCGGCGAATTATTACATGTGGGAAGACGTCACTGCCGCGGCCTTTGCAGATACCGGTGAACTGGTGTGTAGCGTTTGATGCGCTCTGTGACTGTGTTTTTGTTTACGGCAACTCTGCGGCGCCCTTCGTAATTACTGACAAGATTAGACATCCGCAGAGTCTCACTTTAATTGTCCAGAATATCTCCTTATTATTTGCCGTATGATATTGAACTTTTGTGCTTTATGCGGAAGCTTGCGCCACCTGTTCTTGCATCCGCAATTCAGCTGAAAATCTAATGGTTGACCAAAGTACTAAGTAGAGAAGTGTTGCTCACTTTTTCATTGTTTGCAAATGAACTAGAGTAACTTGGGGCGATTTCAACCGTAGTATTTTGTTTTCGCTTGGTTAAACGGTTTGTTTTGTGTTCGGTGAGATTCGTCTATTTTGTAGCCTTGGCACAGTCAGAGTCAGCGCAGTTTTCGGGGGGACCGGATGGCCGAAGGGCTTAACCGAAGGTCGAGTGGCGGCGGTCGCGAAGTGATCGCTCAGGTGATACTGGCTGAAGCGGCGGTGGCTCCCGGATGGAGACGGGTATTTCCCCCGCGTGGGAAATGAAACCAAGACCTTGGTTCCCAGATTAGTGAGTCGTCATAAGCGCGGGGCCTGTGGAGGCGACTTCGTCAGTCATGTCGGCGACCGATGTCGGCCTCACTCGGAATGTCGGCTACAGGGAAGGTTGAGTCTGAACAGGCCATTACTCTCCGCTGGTCAGAACTCCAAAACGCTCTATCTTGCGAGACGAGACTACCGCCGTGCGCGGCGCATTGAAACGGCACCGGGCATAGCGCCGCGAGCGGCAATCAGCAAGCGCGACGTTTCTGCTGTAAAGTTGTTCGTAATCACCAATACATATTTACTTAACCAACGAGTCTGGTCCTGAGTCACCGACTGAAACCACCCTCCAGCCATCTGCAACATTCCACGACAAGCTGTACTGGTATTGCTGCATTCGTATGCAAGCGTAGACGTGGCTGTCACCCTCGCCCCATGAGTGCATCTTCGAGCTCGTGTCAGCCTGTCCCGTCTGAACAGTGAACTGGCAATTTGGTGGCCTACGCACGCTGGCTGTTTAGCGGGCGTCCGCTCTTGTACTCATTGGGCGAAAACAGCGCGATCTCACAGGGTGTCAAGTTGAGCCGGCGTGGCCGCATTGCGCATTTTGAAACGATGGGTGGGCCCTACTGCGCGAAAATTACTGTCCTCGTGTCATTATATCTGCGCGCTGGTTTTCATGAAACGCTGGATCGGCCAGCTGCGACGGAGGGCATGCATACTCTCGCCCCAGCACGGACATTGCTACTGACGCTAGATCTGTGCCTCAACGGCATACTCAGTAGGAAAGCAAATACGTAACAAATATTATGACCGTGTAACCGTCAAATGCAGTGGGCTCGTTCGTTTGGCACGCCGGGACTCGCGCGAATACTTCGAATGTACGACATTCAACTCACGCAAGTGCTCGACTGCTTTCTTAAAACGGTTTGTATGTGAATGTGCCTATATGATTGCAGGATAGCTTTATTTTGTATGCGTATACGCGATGTTGAATGTGAGGAAATACAGCGAATGAACTCACTAAATTACATTAACGCGGAGACCTTGGGCTGAGCGATGAAGTGTGTTCAAATGGAGCTTTCAATAGCCTCCCAATTTACCTCGCGTATGGGCGTATTAAAGACATTGCAAGGACATATTTCTCTATACACGCTACAGCAAACTCCCTCATCCAATAGGCAATGCATAGGCGCAGGCTCGATATACATACGCAGTGTCTACAGCTTGTTATTCGTACAAGCAAATCTGAAGCTTCGCATCGAGATTCCAGCATGGCTGGAATCCCGCATACCCTCGAACGCTAACAGGCTCAAGTACAAAGCCTGGCTGGCATTAGCATTAGAACAAACTGCTACGTCTCAGGGTGACCAAAGCTGGCCATTTGGTGGGCAATGGTATGGCCTGGCTTATGGAAATGACGGCCGTTGCAATCCCGCGCTCTGAGGAAATTGTATTCCTCTTGTCGACGTGTCGATCGAACCGAACCATGCCGCTCTCCTCCCTGGCCTTTGAGTGCAACGCGCTGCGTATTTGCATGCGAAACATGGAAAGTAGTCTATTACACTGCGCTGCCCCGCACGCAGTGACTGGCCTTCAGAGATCACAGTATGACGATGCGACTGGTCGGAGGCACAAATGTTTTCTCGCGTTTAGTACTCGCAAACGAGCAGCTCATTTCAAATTCTGAAAGTTATAAAGCGTCCAAGCCTACATCTAACTCATTTTATTTTCAAATTTTAGTTTTTTTTAGCAATTCATGATTTTCAGACGTCAAAATTGGGCCGATTGAGAATTCGCCAAGGAGACGAATTAATCTAATGAAACGTTAAAACCCATGCCTGAATAAGAGGAAAAAAGCAGATAATCACAAAAACACGCTCTCAAGCGCTGAAAACAGCATATAACCCCAAAGAAAGCTAGTTTCTTCATACCTTGAAAATTGTCACATAATAACTGAGCTGCGCGGATCTTTCTGCGAATTGCAGCCTAACATTGACGAATTATCGAGAATTCTGGAAGAATGTTTTATTATAGGTTATGATTTCTTCAGATGCGAGAATGTGAATCGGTGAACCGGCATGGAACTGGTAAAAGATCCTCAAATACGAGCAATGTTCCGTTGATATTGCGAATCAAATATTATCGGGAATTATTCAAGTAGATACGTCTGTTCCCTTGGCTTGTTCGCGGAGACGAAGTGTCGGTAACTGATGAGATCTCTCTGCTCTCCCGTGAAGTGGCGCTCTTTGTCACATGCCGCTGCTGGAAGTCTGCTCGCCCATATCTATTTCATTACGGAGCATCGATGTCGCGAATCTCACTCCTGGAGTCTTCGTGAATGGAATTCTCCGTATTTTCTGAGTGGCTAATTTCCCACGGGTCTAGGGAGTCGAACAATGCCGTCTATGGCAAGCAGACGCGTCCCGAAAATTTCCGTAAGCCTCTCATGGAAGCCTCGGTGTAGTCGGTATTTTGAGCGCTCATTTGTGGCTGCGTATTTCCGTGATCCGGGCAACGACGGCAATGTGAAGCGTGATTGCGGAACTTCGTCAGGTAGTGAGGAGACTCGGCGGCGGCAAATTTCCGAATCGAAACGTATGCTGATATCGGCACTCGAGTAAACACAACCCTGAGTAACATATAGCAGCCACGATTCCGTCCTTTAGCGGCGGGCCTTTTTCATATCGCTGCGCCATATGTTCTTCCGCAGCCGTCTAGCCTCGCTATGGGCTGCGAACGCCGAATTACCTTTTCGGGCAGCGCGTATCACTAGGGAGCACCAATTGGCAATATATTTACTCAACATTCAACGTCGCAAAACATTCACTTTCTCTCTCTCTCTCTCTCATCTGTGAAGAAGAAAACTTCAGCCGTGACTGCGGTCTTCTAGTACAACAAGCCGCAAAAGCGAATGCCTGCTACTACAAAACCTAAATAAATGTCACCACATCAAACAAAAATTTTATCTCCGTAATATAAAATGGTACATATCGGCTGCGTGCCTATTATGACTTCTGTCATGGGCATCTTCTGCCAATTATAAGAAAAACATACACAGCTTTCATCCTCAGGGCTAACGCAGCATAGAATTGCTGATCTTTCCTCAATAAATCTTGTTTGCATGTGCCATCAGATAAGGCGATGATGACCAAGCAGACTCTGCCTACTTCATGGAAATCTGGGAAATTTCCCCGCTAAATTTAGCGGGAAATCATGCATTTCTCCGTCTAGCGGAAATCTTCCCGCGACGACTAGGAAGACACCTCGCAAATCTAAGCGGAGAAATTCCCCGCTAAACGAAACTGTTGAATCACCGTAGCCCACTGAAAACTTTCAGACTTGAAACAGGAACGGAACACTGAGACGGGCCGCATGTTCGATTTCTTAATTTTTTATCATGTTTAATTACCGCCCTTCACCTCACACTCAGTCCCCTACCATGTATCCGACGTAAAGGCACTACTTATGGCTACCATTAATTCGCCGATGATTGCTCAGATTTCTGCAATGACAAAACAATAAGGCATGCACAAGGCTGAGTCAGCATCAAAATCGCTACGCACACCGCACGGGGAAAAATCGGACGAATGTAACGTCGACCAACCGCCGAGAACAGCGCCATCCGCACAGGACACCGGCTTCGCGTCACGATGTATATCGCCATCTGGCGCTAAATCGTTCCCAAACAATCACGCGGACGCATCAAACACTCGCCAATACACTGTCATAAATATATATTTATATATATATATGCTTTTTTTATGAAATTTTGAATGTTGATACGGCAGACAATTTGCCCGCAAGCAGATGTCTCTTTTGATACGCCCCTAAGGCGCTCTGCATGCATAACGTGCTATAGATCTTCTGTGACATCAGATAGGTGCCGCGTGATTACCGTCGCGTAAACCTTGTGACGTCCCCTTGGTTGTCAAGGTGACGACCACAGGCGATGACGTCATGCGAGCGCAGACGTCAGCATGGTTGCTTGCGTTGAAGACCATCGCGCTGATAGTCGCCGCGCAATGACGGAGGCGGCGTTGGACCTCTTTTTGTAGCAGGAACTTGTAGAGGGTGAAATATTGGTTCGGAGCAGCCACTGACGCTTTTGGAGGAGATGACGTCTGTTAGCATACTACTTGAGAATAACAAAGCGATTGCATCTCTAAGTGCCAACAACGTTGGTGCCAACGGACTAGCCACCTGGGTTGGCGCCTGCATAGCCCGCCTGTCGCCGCATGCGTTGCCTCTTCGCCGCCGCCGCTCAACACCTCCTAGAAGTTATGGCCGTAGCGCTCCGAGTCGTGACGTCACAATGGCAGGAGAAGGGAGGCCACGTCGAGAAAGGCGACCACACTCTGGTTCTCTTTACCCGGCTGCGTCGTCTGCTCACTCATGTCACGTGGATTATTCGTGCGCGCTTATCCGACACTAATAGACGTTATAAAAGCGCAGTCTTGTATAATGTAATATATATATATATGTGGTGTTTCACGAAAGGTGGACAAATTCGATATTGCGAAAACTTCGCGTCGCAACGAAAACGGCTCGTGTCGTTTTGGTTCTGACATGGGCCTATATAGGAAAATTATTAAAGTCCGGGATAATTAGATTGTTAATTATTTTTGCGTAATTAACTTCTTTAATATCGTGTTTAAGGGCATAGTTTCAATTAGAAAATTGTTCGGCATCATCAAAAAAACACTAAATCAACAAATTGCAGAACGATAGAAGGCACGCGAGGCATTTTACGGCTTGCTGAAAAAACGCATAAATTCGACGGGTTTTTAAGTTTCGGTTTGCTATCGGAGCGCATCTTGGCCCCGGCGGCACCGCGCCCCGTAGAGAGATAGTGCGAACAGCCTCTGCTGCGTCGCGCGATGACAGCGCAGCAGAAGTTGGTTGCAAAGAACGGAATTTTGTTCCTCGTCGTCATCCGTGTGCAATGCGTCGACATTCATAAATATACGTAGTAATATTCTAGTTTTCACAAGAAGGTGAATAACGAATTCATGTGATTATTGAAAGTGCGTTGTTTGTGCTTAAGTGTTTCTTTATACTAATGTTATTTTACTGCCTTCACCGCGTTTATACTAGAATCTTAACTGTATTAAGGTAATAGTTTTACTGCATACAAATTAGGAATATTTTATTCTAAGGCAGCTCCCGCTTCATAGGGAGAAATAAATAGTGTTTAGTACTCCTGCCACACGGGAAAGTTTATATATTTTCATTAAATTATATGGGATTTAATCAGCTCGCGGTCTTGAGTGATTATACGAGCGTCGCAAGCTGATTTGTCGACCCCATAATGTCTTTCGATCGAAATTACATAATTTTGCCATGTGGCCGGGGTATAATGCAATAATTCAGTGACTGCACGCGATAACATCGCTTACATGATCGCAAGTGAAACTTGTCTAGCCATGTCCGCGTTGACTACGTCTACCTGATTTTTGACTGTTTTGCTGTGTCCAATCACTGCGTGTCTGCCATTTTGTACAAGTATTTCTGTATAAAATATGCATTCCTACAGCAATAATTGCGTGGCTCAATGTTTTCGACTTGAAACAATCACTTTTTTTATAGACGTCTTATACGGATACCGTGCCATTTCGTACCGATTGTATACGGTGCAATATTTGCCCGTGTAATAAAATGTTTTCGAGACCCGTTGCTATGTCCAGTCATTTCGTAGAGAATAAGACACGCGTATGATTAAAAGCGCGTTACGACGGTCGATCCACGAGCGTTGCCGCTTTCGACGCGCGCCTCGATCTTCCTTTGCGACGTCACGAGAAGAGCACTCCGGCCTCGTCTTTGCGCCGCTTCGCCTGTCCTCCCTCCTCGCCCTTCCCCCGTGCATTCGCGTCCTTCCTGCGTACAGGCAGATCACGTGACCCCTTTATCCCAGGTGGGTGCGTATGCAACCGACGTAGAGGGTACACGTTGTCTGGCTGCGCCGTGTTCAGTTTCGGTTTGCGATTATATTAAATAACAAGATCGCACGAGCACAATATTTGGGTTTCATGGACCAACCGTCCAGGGTTGTTTTGGAGTACTTCTCACTTTCATCATCCACTATCTCAAACTTTCCGAAATCGAGCGGAGTTTTCCCTCAAGGAACGTATCCAAACTCAAGGTTATAATATTATTGGCTGCAGTAATAACTGCCCAAAAATACTAATAAAAGCCTGCACTCGCGCTTTTAAAGGTGACGCTGCTCTTCAGCGGCGTAGGAACCAGGAGCCAGTCGAAGTTCAAGCAGCTCTTCGGTCGATCAGCTGCACTGGAGCTAGCGCGAGTGCCGTATGTATTCAGATATAGACTTCGTGTTTTCTCCTCCTCTTCGCTGCACCAATTTTTTCAACAGCTTATAGATGAGCTTGCTAATCAGCAGCGAAGTTCGAGCCTGTCGTAATCCCGAGCATAATTTGCAGTGTGCCTATCGCGCTTAGCCAGGCGCTCCCCCCAGGAATCGAGTCGCTGCTCCTAGCACTCCGGTGCGAAGTGAAGCTCAACGCGCGCACGCTTCAGAGAAAAGGCCGGCACGGGAGGCATGCAGCCGAGAAGTATCGTCGGGTTAGATCTTATCAGGAGTACGCAGACCCTGGTTCTGCTTTATCACGGCAGCTGCCATCGGCGATCCGACTACTTGCGGATGCTTCTCGGGACTCTTTGTTTCCGACATCGACGACGTCGTCCGAAAACTTGGAGCGATGTCGGCGATCAACCGGCCAGAGCGGTTGATAGTCCAGCATCAACGGCTCTGCCGATCGGTCGCGCCATCGAAGCACGATCATCGTGATCATTCGTCATGTCACTTGTACGTGACAACAACTTCATCGGCCTGCACCAACGAGTGCAGAGAATGTCCCGTGACTTAAGCGCTGCTCAGCTCTGTGTTTGTGGTTGTGTGCGTTCGAGCCTTCAACCTGTGCAACTCTGATCTGGAAACGAGAACAAACTATACGGCGAGTCCAGACGCTGTGAAATTCGTATTTGTACAATGCTTCATTCCAGCTACTCGTGAATATTAGGTTCGACCCGTAATAAACTGTATTTCTTATTTACACTTTAAGCCCGCCCATCTCGATCGCAGGTGTGATCGCACGCAGGTGCGACACAGGTGCTAGCGCAAAAAATGGCATGTTGGAGCGAACGTAACAGATTCTCGTTCATGGCGCGGGTTGCGCGGCATTTGGCACTGCGCCGCGTGAGCACTTCGTGGCATCCTGTTTGTCACGTGACGACCATCACGCCGATGACGCTCGCGTGGACACCGTGACGTCACCGCTATTGTCTCTGTGTCACTGTGGACAGCTGAACGTGATGACGTGACATATCACGCAGACGTCGCACTGGCACTTTCGCAACCAATCGAACGATACAGATGCGACTATTTCAATGCTACGGAAATGCTGCTGCATTCGGTGCGCTTTTTTTCGTTTCGCGTAATTTGCAGCGTATCGTTAACAGCCAT
>JAZHYW010040727.1:0-18240 GCA_037355805.1 Ixodes ricinus | reverse complement strand
TGCAGTTGGCAATCGTTGCAGGTGATACCACAGCTTCGCTGACCAACCACCTTCACAGCGTGGATTGAAGCCACAACGTTATCTGTCCAATCGTACCAATCCGTTATCTTTCACACTACCACTTCCTCCTCCCTGAATGTCCTCTCCGGTATTCCTCGAAGTTCTGCCCTTGGCCCGCTTCTTTTTCCTAATATATATAAACTATATTGCTATGTCATTATCCTCCACCGTGCAATTATATGCTGACAACCTTGTGCTCTACCGCATTTTTTTTCATTGATAACTGCTTAATAGGCATGGGCGAATAGAGGATTTTGGGTCCGAATCGAATTCGAAGCGAATAGTGATTTTGGCCGAATAATTTCGAATCAGAATACTTTGAATAGTATAAGCAACAAATACTACAAGATATGTTTAAACTACAGTTTTTGTATTTGCCCTTATTTGGTATTAGAAGTACTGTAATTGTTAATTTCAAGTGTATTGAGTTCGGGAGCACGGAAATGGCCCAAATGGTCGGAAGCTTGCGCCACCTGGCCGGAAATCCAAGCCAGAGTAAGTCAAACCCGTTTATATCGAACTCGCAAGAAAACGTCTACCAGTTCGATATGGCGGATAATTCGATACAAAAGTTTTAATGAATTAGACTCTCAAAAATCTACTTTCTGCTGAAATATTACACAATGAAGTAGTCTTGCATCTTCTGCTGCTTTTTCTTCATTGCATCCGCTATAACGATATTTTTCTACGCTATCGACGGATTCCAAAAATGCTGAGGCCGCAGCCTTCTATACACCTTTCCAAAAACCGCTCCTAGGCCGCCGCCATGTTGCTGATGCTGATGTGGCTGGTGCGACTCTCGCGCCCTCTATCAGCTAGAAATTTTCTGCCACTCTTTTGGACTGTGAAGACCCGCTCAGCGCGGTTCTCTACCTACGTTCTAGTGGTTTTGCATTCGACGTTTTCTTACCCCTCTTGAAAGTTTCCACTTAATTTCTTTTTATGCGTGCTGGGTACTCTTTTTGTGTTATCTTCCATTGTGAGAAATAAGACTGGTAAGTGCCTGCCATTTAAGCTGTTCTGCTTGACATTCACGGGAAACGAAGGAGGTGAAGGACGTCGAACGACCCTCGACGCGATTTTGCGAACATTGTTCTCCTCCCTCCCATAGATAATGCGTGTAGAATCCTCAGTCATCTCCAAAAATAGTTGTCCGTGTTGGGAACTTGGGGGGGGGGGGGGGAACGGATCAGTCGCGTTCGCTCCTTTGCCTTGGTGTTGTCGTGAAAAAAAAAAAAAGCTCTCCACGAAACGTGCCCCAAAACGAAGTCATCTTGGATTCCGTCCGATCGTCAAGACGTGACTGTCGTCGACTGTGACTGTGTTATTTGAGATCTTCCCCAAATAAATTTTTTCTGATACGTACAATATATTGTTCTGAATGTTAAAACTTGCTAAATTGTATGTTCGTGGCCTGTCCATCGGTAAACACGTTATTTGTGAGCATGACAAATGCATACCTTTCGGTTATCTTCTCTTGTAAATTATTTTCGACAGCTAAGCGCTTTGTCGTTTGACATGCGGTTAATCGGGCGGCGCCGTCAAAACCTATCGTAAAAAAGAAAAACGGCAACTAACATTCCAGTTGCATTTGTTCTGTCGCGAGCGTACTCAACAAAAATAGTTTAGTTTCTTTCTTTTTTCTTTTTTTTTTTTTGCTTCTTTGATTTTTTTAAATGTGGTACAATGCTTTCTCCGTGTCCTCGGGAAAATACATTCACCATAAAACACAAAATGGAGCGGGAAAAGACGAGAATTTATCCGCCAGCAGTGTTTGGAACTGCTTCTACGCAAGCTGCGCCTGTCGAAATCACAGTCCACTCGTTTCGGGTTAGCAGGGACAAAGGTGAGAGTCTAGCCTCAAACCCAGTGACTGGGCTCGAAAACGATTTGTTGTCCCTGGGGTCGAGTGTTTCTTGGAAAGGTGTATATTCGCGCATTAGCGCCGAACTATGCCGAGAGCACTGAGCACGTCCGAGCAGGAGCACCTCCTGCAGAGCCACGTTTTGCTCTGCAAGTTGGCTTTCCCTACAACAGGTGGTGCGTTGGGGGAAGCCAGCTAGCAAAGCAAGCTGGCTTTTTTTTTTTTTCTCGGCGGCCGCGTTAATTGCTTGGAAGAAAAAATGATATTCTAACAACAAGGTGACGTGTTGGGCTAGTTGGTTTGAGGTGAACATCTTGGGATTTTTCTTCCCAAGATGTTGTTTCTTCCCAAAATAATATTCTCTTTTGCGGACGGAGCGGGGAGGGGAGCACAGCACACCTCTCTCCGCTCCCTCCGAAAATATTTTTCCTTCCGGGCGGTCGACGCGGCCGCCCAGAAAAAGAAAAGCCAGCGTGCTCTGCAAGCTGGCTTTCCCCCTATGCGGCCGATTTCGTTGGGGGAACGCCAGCTTGCAGAGCAAAGCGGCGCTTTTGGCAGTTCGATATATCGGTAGCGGCTGCTTTTTGTTCGATGTAACCCTAGTTTTTGATATATACTATTACTGTAACACTACTGTGCACAAAAATTGTTCGATATAAGGAATAATTGGATGTAAACTGGTTCAATATAGTCGGGTTTGACTGTATTTGGAAAGGTCGAATAATTCTATATTGTCGAATAATTCGATATTGTCGAATACTTAAATTCGATTTGAAGCAGATGCCGAATAGAACTTAATTCGATTGGCTATTCGTAATTACCGAATATTCGCCCATCCCTACTGCTTAATGTTACAAGAGGATATTGAAGAATTAACAACATGGCGTAATTCCTGCCTTATAATGGTTAACCTAAAAAAATCGGAAAAAATGTCATTCTCACGATAAAAGAAACGAAGTAAGTTTTCCGTACCCTATTTCTTCTTGCGACCTAGAGCGGGAGATAACATTTAAATATTTAGTAGTGTACTCCTCCGAGGATCCATCTTGGAAAGAAAACACATTGACTACATCTGCTCCAAAGCTGACAGAACATTAAGTTTTTTGTTCTTTTTTCTAAGAAGGAAATTTTAATGCGAATAGTTAATGCGAATAGCATTCTTTCGGATACTTCACCCTTTTCGTCTATGTATCTATCTATCTATCTATCTGGCTATCTAACCTCTTACGCCGCGGGTCGATAAATGAATAAAAAGACCGGCGCCGGCTGGGATTCGAACCGTTGACCCTTTGATCAGCAGGCAGACGCGCTAACCACAGAGCTATGAAGGCAGTCATTTACTGCCTCTAAACATTTGCTTATATCTTTACCATAGGACGCGCTTTACAGCGCTGTCACAGCTACCGGTGCGCGCGCGTTCCATGCACGAGGGCTAGCTCACCCTCTCCCGCGCTCACCCTCTCCTCTAGCTCACCCTCTCCCGCGCTCGGAGACCTCTAGCTCAGCCTCACGTGAGCGGAATGAGCCCTCGTGCATGGAACGCGCGCGCACCGGTAGCTGTGACAGCGCTGTAAGCGCGTCCTATGGTAAAGATATAAACAACCGTTTAGAGTACCGTTGGTTGAGACTAGCTGAGACGCCAGAAAGTCTGGTCGGTACCATTTTGAGTGTTTGTGCGTATGGCGCGTGCTTTGCTTGCCTTCTAAGTGACACAAACGCACGTGCTGGGCTGCGGAGATCGTGCGCAGGGCTGTGAAAGTGTCAACAAATTTAGAATCGCCTCAAGAGTGGGCTGGCGTATCCTGAGTGTGCCGGCCACCTGACGAACGCGCATAACTCCGCACCGTTTGATGCTCTTCGCATTAACGTAGATAATCATTCCCGGATGGGTTCTGCTGATTTTTATTTTTCTGGCACTCCTGTTCGACGTTTAGCTCACATTACACTAGTACGGACAAAGTTAGAATATGCATCCACCATATGGAACCCCCCTCAAATCTATTAAGTTAACCAATAACAAGCTGTTTAAAATCGCGCCACTCGTTTTATCACTCGTTATTGCTCTTGGGGTAGCGTTTGTCCCTTAAAACAGTCGATATCATTACAAGCTCTTGCCTTTAGATAAAAAAATTGACCGGTTTTCTTTCATGCACAGATTATATTACAATCTATGGTCAACCCGAACCTCCATTCTTCCGGATAATCACATTTCTTCTCGCCTCAATCATTCCTGTAAAGTAGAACCCATATTTTCCAGAACTAACGCATTCTAATACGCGTCCCTTCCATAATGTATCTCCGGTTGGAACAGCCTACCCTCAGCTTGGTGTCAAGTAATAACTGTACTCAGTTCTTGCAGGAAATTGTTACATACTTTTTTAATAATGTTCATATAATGATGTTATGCCTCTCCCAATTTAATTACAAAAATGCGCAATTGATTATCTCCCCCCCCCCCTCTTATGTAATGCCTTTTTGAGGATCTTCAAGTAATAAACAAAATGAGATTTAAAAAACTTCGCGGGAGTTGTTTTTAAATTATTTCTTAAAAGTCTCCGGAGAAGATCGGCGCGAAGTCTAAGTTCAGGGCAGTGTTGTACGGAACGGCGTTCCAAGGAACGGCGTTCCTGGAACGCGTTCCTTTTAGGAGGAACGAAGGAACGCCGCCGTTCCATTTTGCATCAGGTGGAACTGGAACGGGAACGCGTTACATTTTTACTGGAACGGAAAGAGTAACGGCGTTCCTTTTTTTCGTCCAGTGGGGTAATTATTTTATTTCTAACAGGGAAATTTTGAAAGTACAAAAACAATATCTTTACGAAGTGTAGGATCTCGTAAACTTTTTGGCTACTAATCTTACGGATTATTTTGTGTGGTCCTCGCTTGCTAACAGGTTCGGGTGCAGGAGAACTGTTGGACATTGATTCTTTTTTGAGTGCCCGAAACTGCGGTACACAAAGCAAAACTTTTAGTCGTAGGAAAAGACAAAGAAAGAGGGTCGTTTCAAACTCAGCCACTTTCTTTGGTCCCACGAATCCTTATGCACCCAGAAATCTAAGGCCGACTACAGCCATTTCTGAACTTCATAACGAGACCTACAGTAACAACAAAATCACAGGTTGCCAGACATCGAACGCACCCTTGTATCCCGAACATTAATCACTTAAAAATACAAAAAAAAAGCTTTATTCCTTTTTTGTCTCTTACCTTCAAACTGAACAACAAATTCAACCTTCACAAAGAAGTATTTGTAGTTTTCAGGACTGACCTTCCAAAAGCCCTACACTCTCCTTCACTTGGTCGTCTTGCGGACAGCAACATCGAGAAGCAACTTTAAGTTCTAACAAGGGACTTTGTTCAAATGAAACGTCTGAGGTTGTTGTAAAATGCTCGTGCAATGTGGGGTAAAAGTACATTCGGCTCGTCTGAATCGTCCACTACAAACATGAATATGGTTAAAAGCTGAGATTTTTAACTTAAATATATCCACAAATGAAACCCTGCTTCCGCATGTTTTATTCTCCTGGTGCCTTTCCATCACGACATACAAACTCGTATACTGCCTAATAATGGGATATAAAAAAAGCTCTGCTTGATTTAACTAAATATGGTAATCAGCAAAATACAAATGTAACGTATAAGTAACGATACGTTCCATTTTTTAAACTGTAACGGGAACGAGTTCCTTTTTCACAGATGGAACTTGTAACGGGAACGCGTTCCGAAAATCAGAAGGAACGAGGAACGAGCTTTCGTTCTTTTTTTTTGAGGAACGTGTACAACACTGGTTCAGGGTCTCTTAGTGAAGGCGAAAATTATAACCAGAATAGTAATTATTGTGAAAATGCCCTTCGTCGGGTCATATACGGCCAAGACACCCAGGACAACAAGGCCGTATTAGATTGTTTGTTTTGTTTGTTTGTTTGTTTTCACGTTACCCACCGGAGGCCAGCGGGGTGCACACATTGGAACCGAGTGCCACATCAGCCTCCGGCTGGGACTCGAGTCCTCAATGATTGGACTCGAGCCCCAGCCGATCGTTGACGCAACAGTCGTGTCCAATCTGTGCCCCGTGCCGCGCTGGCCTCCACTAGCTGACGTCACAAATCAAGCAGTGCGGCCTCCTTATCGAGGAGGAAGTGTTGCTACGGCGCGATCAACTCGCGCGCAGAAGAATGCTTCGTGTCTGGGAGAACTCGCGCAAAGAGCCAGACTACTCGTTTCTCCCACAGCGCTGCAAAAAAAGAACTTTCGGGACGGTATATGTCCGAAATGTTCACCGAAGAGCAAAGCCAGATCTATGCAGACGTGCTTGCCGCACGCTTGCGCTCAAGCTGACAATCTAGCCCGTAGTCGCACTGTTCGCACATCGTAAACAGGACGCGGTGTACGTTTCAGACATGGTGACAGAATGCGTAGAGCAAGTTCGTCTGCTTCTTTTGCAGGGGTTGTGGTGACGTCAGACTAACGCCGAGCTCTGATTGGCTCTGATTGAAGGATAGTGGGTAGACCTTAAAGCAAGCTGCCTCGAGGTCTACCCACTATCCTTCCAATCTCAGCCAATCAGAGGCTCGGCGGTGTTCCTGACGTCATCACAACCCCTGCAAAAAATTGACGTGGTGAATGATGTTGATTGGGGCGAAGCTCTGGTGGTGCTTGTCTGCGTAGACGCTGAGCCGCAGCATGCGGAGCCTTTCGTTCGTTTTCATATATGTCAGAAAGAGAATGTGTGGTATGGAACGTGGTTATATACGCATTTGAGCATTTGACCGCAGCGCCCCCTCGTCTATAAACGTTGAGCCAATGCATGCAAAGTTTAAACGCGATTATATACGCATTTGACCGCAGCGCCCTCTCCTGTATAGACGTTGAGCGGCTACATGCAACGTTTCATCCATGACAGAAACCCCAGCTCTTGGGTTGCTACCACATCTCAGAGCCCCCTACTCGTCCCGCAGTCGTGGCCGAGTGGTTAAGGCGATGGACTATACTTCGCCTCATCTTAGCATGGACTATTATTAGCCGCGCATGCTGAAAGCTCGAGCTACTTGCTTTGGATGAAGCCTCGGCGGCTGCACGAGCGCTCGTGCAGCGAGAGCTCCAGTTAGGGCAGTCGAGGCTACCCGCTCGCGCCTGCACAGCCTTCGTAGTTTGTCCGTGCTAAGATGAGACGAAATATAGAAATTCATTGGAGTCTCCCCGCACAGGTTCGAATCCTGTTGACTGCGCAAACATTTCTTTTCATCATTATTTTTTATCATTTTTTTATGATTTTTTTCTACACGAGCGCGTGAGCTCACGAGCAGGAGCACGAGCACCGGACGCCGGACATACGGACATGGCTAGCCCCTAAGGAGCTTCGCCCCTATACTTCGTCTCACCCTAGCATGGACTAACCGCGAAGGCTGTGCTAGCGCGAGTGGCCACGCCTTGACTGCCTTGACTAGAGCACTACCTGCACGAGCGCTCGTGCAGCCGCCGCGGCTTCATTCAAAGCGACTAGCACGCGCTTTCAGCACGCGCGGCTAACAATAGTCCATACTAAGGTGAGACGAAGTATAAGAAAGCAGACGAACTTGTGCTCCGCATAGACCTCTTTCCAAAGTTACGCGCTCATTGTTAAAAGGTCTGAAACTCTGCACAATGGCGGAGCAAGCGACACCACAGAATTTGAGATTCTAAAACTACATAAGCGAAAAACGAGTGTCAGTAAAACTCCCAAGGTTCCAACGTTGGCAGTGTCTTTTGTGTCCGGCCATTGTGCAGGGATTCCACAGCTTCCAACAGAGGGCTCGCTGTCGAAAAGGGTATATATTGTCTGCGGACGCGCCTCGAGTATGATAGAAGCATGCTTGCTTCACGCATTTGCATGCTCCCAACACGTCTGCAGCCAGTTTTCATATGACCAAAATGTGACAAGGCCATCGGGCGAGGAAGAAGCACGCCTCAAACGGCGCCTGCAGAGTGTCGTCTGTAGGATGTATTAGCAGCATCACCGCGGCTACCAGGTTACACTTGCACTCGTACTGTCGTGCGAGGCGACACTTGACCTTCTTGTCGCTGTCCAGCTTCACCGTGGACGTATCACCGGACCAGACGTGGGGCATGAGGAGACCCAACGGCACGTGGAGTGGGATGATGGGCATGCTAGAGACCAACGTGAGTATGCGCCGCTACATTTGCGTTCCAGTGTGACCGAGTGCTTTTGACCGCTTTCAACGCATTGTTCGCATTGTTCCCATTGTTGTGGGAACGCGCGAGACACGTGTCACGAGCGAGTGCTCCGCCGCCATCTGCTTCCAAGGGTCGCTCATTTCAGTGCAACGCCGTCTTTTGATGCCTAAGGACCGCACGAGAAGACGGAACGCTCAAATGTCACCGCCTAACACCGCCTGGCAGAGGGCCCTAGAGTGCCTTCATACAAGCGCGCGCTTTTGCTTGAGTGGTGACATCTCGGCCATTTTTACGCCCAATCGTTTTTTATGCATTTTGAAGTGAGCGCAATCCGGTGTCACTCAGCTCGAGCGCGTAGCTTTGGCTAATGCATAGACGCCATTTAAGCGCCCAGGTCACGCACCGAGTGCGCGAGAGCGTCACGCGCTGACACATTCAGTGCAACAATGGATGTCTTCACCCTGAGACAAACAGACATGTAGGCACCCTGGGGGCCCGCTCAAACAGCGCCAAAACTGCCGCTGCGGTAAAATCCAAAAACACGGACGCGCTCCGCTTCTTTTTTTCTTTCTTTGTTCTTCTTTGCCGTTGAAAGGTAGGTTTTTTTCGTGTTCTGAGCACTCGGCGATTAACGTGCCCCCGCACTGACCTCGCCTGGGCACGGACTCTGATTTCAGAGGTAATGCAAACATCCAAACACAGACCTGTTTCACGGAGAGGCCGCAGGAAGCCGCGTGGCGCTGGCTGAGGGGACACCCTAAAGTAACTGTATATGATCCGCTTGCAGAGCGGAGTACCGCAATGGTGCTTTCAGGGCGACCATGTTGGATCCAAGGCCGCACTGCGGGAAGCGACCGTCTCTTCTGCCTGAGCCCCGGATGAATAAATGAGTCTATGGCACGAGGCATCCGCTTCGTGCAGTGGCGCTTTTTTCGCTACCTGCAAACACGAACACGTCAAGGGGTTTTAGACATAGAGTTATTACAATATACGCTAGAGGTTCAGGTGGCGCTATTGTGCTGTTGCATTTTGAAGCAGACAGCAACCAGTCTAAATTTGACTTCCGGCAATGCATTCCTACGGGAAAACGCAAATGCGTCTTCTCTTCGCGCTCGATTATAAGAGCAACTATTCCTTAGTGTTGTGACAGAATAAATAGTTTGAGACGTTTTACAATCGGATGTACAAAAGTATGTTTCAAAGCGTTTTTACAGAGGAGCTGTTATGGGCTAGTTTCCCCGGGATCGTGTCCGTCCTCAAATGACCTGATGACACAGAACTCTGGATAGCTACCGCCATCTAAGAGCGACGGCGGCAACCAGACATCCGGCTTGCCGGTTGTGTGGTATGCCGCCGTTGCTCATAGATGGCGGCAACCTTTCGAGCCTTTCCATTCTGGCTTGCCGACTTGCGGCCGGCCATTACTTCATTCCCACCATAGAACAGCTTCGCTGGTCTTCCTTCTTCGCCCGAGTGAAAAGGCTGAAAGTGATTCTTTAGAATTCATGGCGTCGAACACTGCGCTAAAATTGCCCAATACACATGTATAATAAGTGTTGACATTGCACACTGCTATTATAGGACACGTATTTACGGATATATAGTCAATGCTATGAAGCACACAGAGTGAATAAGCTTGGCAAAACATCAAAAGGATGCTAATATATGCCAAATCAAACAATCCAAACAGACGACAAGAACGAAGCTTGGAGTTATGGAACGAAGAACACGTACTGGATTAGTAACAAACTGTGCATTAGTAACAAACTGCGTTTCCGTCATCTGAATGCTATTACAGCTTGAATAAATCCTACGCACTTTTTAATTGTTCTTTTTGCTTGAATTGATAGCTTGTATTGACATATCATGCTGTACAACATAGACCTAGGCCTCCATTTTTGCTAAACATCGCTCAGTAATAAAACAACAACCCTTAACTAAACTAATTACACTTTTATAAAGTGAATAAAGCTACATAGTACCCGTTACGAGTAAAGAAACTACGCTGATTTATATTATTCCTTGGCGAAAAGAAAATACCACCTGCGTTTTCCCATAGGAATACACAGGAACACTGGAAAAGTAGACTGTTTGCCGTCTGCTTCTATTTGCAACCGGAAGTCCCGTAGACGCTAGCGCCAGCTGAGCCCCTAGCGTTTATTGTAATAACTTTACGGGTTTAGACGATCGAATACACTGGCGCCGTACTATGGGACAGGTCCGGCAGATTCCCGTTCCGCGTATATATTTGCTAATTTCTTACGCATCATTTTCTCACCGTGGGCTTAGAATAATTCTGACAATGTTATAAGCTCATTTCTCGTAGGCAGTGCGTAGATTTGATCTCGTGAATGCTGCAACAAAAATATGCAGATTGTGAGGGTTCCAGGGCTCCCTGGCAGATGGCGCCAGCGTGCGGGTGTGTTCTCTCGCCGTAAGTGATGGCGAGGGGTTGCAACACGGTCGATCCCACCCGAAACGCAAATAGGTGAAGCCGCCTTTAATTCGCTCGGGTGTGGTTGATGTATTTAGAAAAGTTGTGGCCGGTGCGCTGCGTGCTTGGCCGTACATCCATTCATCTGCTTCGCTCACTCTCAAGCAAACACTTTTTTTATTTTTTTAGGAATCCGATTTGGCCTTAACCTGCTTCGTGCCGACGTTCGAGAGACTCGAGGTGGCGCTACCGACGGTTCTCATCGTTTCTGAGGAGATGCGCATCCTGGGAGGTCGACTGACCGTGCAGAGTACCAACATATTCGGCTACATCATGACCTTCGACTGGCAGGTGAAGCGACGGAACAAAAAAACGGCCACCATACGCATTCATAACAAGAAGCACCGCGTCGTAGTGTTCATGGGCATTCTCCTCTACAAGAGACCTAAATTACTCGTTATTTATTTTAAGCGAGTAATTGTCATTCATTCCATACACTCACTGACGGCTTAAGAAATGCGATGCGTGGCTATCCGCCTTGCGATTGGTCCTTAGGCATTCATGACTGCTTCCGCACTCTGATTGGCTGCGGGGTAATAATGAGATGCACGCCCCGCCCTGCCTGTCTTAAGCTGTCACCATGGCCATCTGAACGATGAACATTTAGGCCGCGCGCTCCCAAATGGACAGAAGGGACTTTGCCCTAAAAGTCGACCCGGTGCCTGTCCATGTTCCGATTCCGCACATCCAAAGCCTGAATTCTGATTGGAAGGATTAGTGGGTTGATGCCAAGGCTAGCCGTCTTCGTCCTTAACCCCAGTCACCTTCCGACGACGGCGAACAAGAGCGTCGTCTGCTCTTCACGTAGGGTATTGGTTTTCGGGGTTTAGCCAGAGCACCCTTCCGACCAGCATCCGCTGCATGGATCTGTACACTTGCGAATACAGTGACTATCGTGCAATGTAGAAAATCGTGGAAACCTTCAATTTTCAAAGTCATTTTCTATGCTGTTTGTTTTGTGCTATATTGTTTAAGTCAAATTTGTTGAATTCTCTATGCTTGTGATTTTATACACCACGATACTGAAATAGGGACTGTGGACATGTCAAACTGCCCAGGGGAAGCCTATATATTCTTTCCCAGCCCCTCTGTCTACGTCGTCACAGGATGGAAACTGATATGATTTGATTTGGTGTCTCGTCGCAGGTTTGGATGGCCTTCCTGATGGCATTGTTCTTGCTGTCCGGTTTGTCTACCGTCGTGGACTTCATCAGACCGACCCCCGCTGGCAAAACCAAGTTGTCCCTGCTCAGTCTTTGGAATGAACAGTTCTGGAAGTACCTTGAGAACATGTTCACGGAAGGTACTCTGCACGTTCTCAACTCTGCCGGGCCATCAGCAAAGTTTACTTTTGTAGTTTTACACCAAATTCGCCGCAACGTACAACGAAACGCTGTAGATGGATTAATAACGGTTCAACCAGTGTTGCCAATTAAGCTATTTTGTAGCTAGACATTTAGCTACTTTTGGAGACAAATAGTTACAAAATATTTCTCCTGGCTACAAGTAGCTAAATTAGGTCTTTGTTTTCAAAATTTGGTTCCAAATTTTGTTATTTCCACGTAATTTAGCTCTTCTCTAGTGAATTTCTTGAGGTTGCTAGCTAGGCAAGTATACCGCAAGTAAAGTATGTTCAGCATAAAACATTGAGAGTGTTTGCCGCGAAAGGTGCGAGGAGGCGACGGCGTTGAAGTGAGGAGACCGAAAAACATGAAGACGGATGCACCTCTTGACGCTGAAAACATCAAGAAGAATGCACCCGACGGCCGGAGCGGCCTATCAAGTGACGTCAGGACGGTTCTCCAGGCGGCAAATCAAAATATGTGTGATATCACGAACAACGGCCAATGGAAATCAAAGGGTGGGTGGGTGCGTGCGTGCGTGCGTGCGTGCGTGCGTGCGTGCGTGCGTGCGCGTGCGTGCGTGCGTGCGTGCGTGCGTGCGTGTGTGTGTGCGTGCGTGTGTGTGTGTGTGTGTGTGTGTGTGTGTGTGTGTGTGTGTGTGTGTGTGTGTGTGTGTGTGTGTGTGTGTGTGTGCGTGTGTGTGTGTGTGAGAGAGAGAGAGAGAGAGGGGTCGAGGAGCTTAGTTATTGCGCTGGCCGCAGTGTGAAAGGGGAAAAACACGCGGGGCTATGCAGACCAAGGGGGGATAGGGGAAAATCCCCTATTGTGAGTATATTGAGTGGAGCTAATCGTTGAGGAGTAGAATCGAACAAAGCTCCTCCCGTTCCCATTCGGTCGTTGCGGGTTCCCAAAAGTGACGATATCCATCTCTGAATGCGACCAAAGGAAGCCGGAATACGTCACCGGTGACGTCACCACACGAAAAAAGAAATTTACGGGTTCCACCTATACTTTAAATATAAACCGTTACAAGTAACGGATTACCTTGTAGATTACTTTTTTCAAGTAATTGTGTAATTGCCACGTTACTTTTCTGTGGCTGTAATTTGAAATGTAGGTGATATCGTTACAAAATATTGGTAACGGATTACTTTCATTACTTGTTGCTTTTTAAAAGTACGAACATTATATAGAAACTGTAGCAATATGAGTGTGCGGCCACCTGCTCGATGAAGCTGAAAAACAAAAGCCCAGGGATTTTTCAGCACTACACACAACTATAGTACATTATAGTGAACAAAAGGTTAAGGCGTAAAAGAGCTGGTGGTGGTTAAACATTTGACTAAAAATGAAAGCCGTTTACAACTCCCTGTAACGCCGAATTAGAGCGCAGCTCTTGAGGAGGAGGGGAAGGCACGGGTGGGGGGGGGGGGCACGTGACCTCGGGAGGGGGGGTCACGTAGCCTGGGGGTCACGTGACCTGGAGGAGGGGGAGTGGAAAATTTTCCCCGCTGAATTTAGCGGGGAAAATTTCGCTACATTCGCTAGATTTAGCGGGGAAAATTTTCCGCTACATTTAGCGGGGAAATTTACCCATCATGCACCGCGCAGTTACGCCGACGGCGACGGCGACGGCAACGGCGACGGCTACGGCGACGCCGCTCAAGCCGTAAACGGGCGCCCTAAGAGCTGCGCTCTAAAAATGAAAGCCGTTTACAACTCCCTGTAACGCCGAATTAGAGCGCAGCTCATGAGGAGAAGGAGGGAGGGGTACTGAGGGGAGGTTATACCCCTCGTCCTTCCTCCTCACGTCCTCATCCTGTCTGCTACTCCTCCCTCCGAGCGGCGTCACCGTCGCCTCACGAGGGTCACGTGACGACGTCATCAGTGACGTCACGTGACGACATCGTCGCTGATGACGTCATCAGTAACGCCACCAGTGACGTCACGCGTCCCATAATGCACCGCGCGGATACGCCGACGGCGACGGCGACGCCGCTCAAGCCGGAAATGGGCGCCTAACCGCTCATTCACACTGGAAGTGGATCCGCGTTCGCTAAGCGGTTGCGAACGCGGATCCACTTCCAGTGTGAATGAGCGGTTAAGAGCTGCGCTCTAAAAGGCCGAGACTGGGACTGTCCGTCCCTTCTCGTCCCAGTCTCGGGGTTTTTCGTCAAATATAGTCCGTTCACACATAAGCTGCGGCTCACGCTTGAAAGGCCCGTTTCAAAAGAGAGCCTTTCGCCAATCGGTTCCTTACCTCCAAATTTCGTAGCGGAAGTAGAAGCTGCTACTGAGCATGCGCACCACTAGCTTTGACCGCAGAATTGCAGGGATCATTTCCGGCTGCCGTAAGCTTGCGAGATGGCGTGTGTGCTTGCAGCTTTCGCTGCCTCGTCAGCTTAGAGGTGAACGGAGTGCACCTACGTTCTTTCTCTTAAATACAATATTTTATTTTTACAAGGACTACCATTATGCGGGCGTGTGAGAAATGGAAAGTAGTGGTGTAGAACACTTTTGAAAACATCAAAATTGTTTCTATTGTTTTCATGATAACTGTACGGGAAAAGTAACGTCAAAATAATCTGTAACGGTAATCCATTACATTTGAGGCTGGGTAATTTGTAATTGTAATCTATTACATTTTTCAAGTAACGGGCACAACTCTGGTTCCACCTTCCGGAGAACGGATGTTGGGCTGCATTGGACCAAACTTTACAAATGCATCGCCGCATTCTACCAAATTGCATGCCTTCCATGCTCACTGAGATATTTTCTACCTTCGTTCATCCAAACCCCTGATGCTTGCCTTCATCCAATCTCAACCGTAAACCTTCCATTTTTTTCTTTTCTTTTTTCTCTTTTTACTTTGTGTTTTTTGTTCTTTTTTTCGTCATTGTCAAACAACTTTTGACTTTCCATTTCCAGGTTATAATACGTAGCTTGTTCTTGTAACCGAAGCCTCGAGCTCAAAGCATTGTAGAACAGAACGAGATTCACATTTAGATCATTTGTGTTCAATTCAACAATCTTCGCAATACGTCTGTGACTCGTTTCGCGTCAAAACTCAAAGACGAGAAGGGACCGGAAACAGCGTCTCAGATTTTGTAAAGCCGCGGACTCGCACTGCCGATACACCATACGAAAGACGGACTGTTCACTGCAGACACAATGAGGGAATCACCTATGGACATGCATCAAGCATTTTCATATAGGCTTCGAACATGTCCGAGAGATTAGAGAGCTTTAGGGAACCATTTTAGCACTTCCGATACGGTACGAGGGACCCTCCGGTACGAACTGCGCATGCGCTACCACAGAAGACTCGCGCATGCGCGATGCGTAACCGGAGGGCCCGTCGTCGTACCGTATCGGACGGGGCAAGAACGGTTCCCTAAACCCCTTGTGTGACCAAAGTGAAAGGACCGTCGTAACGAGAAACAAACGCGCCTGGGACAGTGACTGCAGACAGTCTTATGTACGATACATGGGCAGCGTGGAGCGCGCGGCTTAAGCTCGAAACCCGCAAGTTGTGTGTGTACTGTTCCGCGAAGCGTCTGCAGAATCCCCCGGGGACACTCCATCGCGCATCTTGTCTGCCGTCTGGTGGATGGCGGTGATCGTCCTGATGAACGCCTTCACGGGACACATGCGGGCCTGCATGATGATCAAGTCCCAGACGGACACCATCGACACCCTGGCCGAGCTGGTGACCAGGACACAGGTCAAGACCTACGTTTGGGGAGGCACCGCCTACGTCTTCCTGCTCAGGGTCAGCTATTTCGCAGATAGTGTGCACCGCATCGCGTGTCCTCGGCCAACACGGCGATCGAAGCTCATGTGGAGGCTTAGACGAAGGGTAGTTATCCGTTGTCTAAGCCTCCGCGCAACAGATTAGAGCGTCACTTGGAGGGCAATACCTGCAGAAATGACTAAGATAGTAAAGGCGAAGGCAAAAAGACAAAATAAGTGAAATAGCACCAAAAAAGGCTGGCCAGGACACGTAATTTATCATGACCCCGCGGCACGTCTTCACGAAAAACGCGGTAAACGAAATTCTTCGCCTCTCTGCTAAGACATTTTTTTAACGCGTGACTCTCGTTTGCACGGAGATTGTTTTCATCCTCGGCTGAATATGTTGACGTCTCTGTTTTTGGCACCTCTCGGTCAGTTAGCATACGCCCCGGTCTCCTACAAATATTATAAAGTTCGAGGCTACGGAGACGAAATCCTTGCATCGTGCCTGACGTGTCTGTTTTACAGTCGGTGACATACTAAGAATTGAGTAGACGCTCCACCACCAGCACGCGCTTGTTGCCTTCCGCCATGCTTCGACTGCGCGTGCCGACAAAGTGCAGTCAAAGACAGAAATCTCCTGCTAAAGACTAAGCGTCAGGTGCGTCCACAGCAACCAAAACTACTGTAGCAACCGGGACACCGGCACAACCGTGACTCAAGATTGCTTCACGAAGCTGCTACAGCCGTTATTGCCTTCTGTACGGGGAACAGCTGTCCCGGCCCATTGGTCATTACTGCCGTTTCGGTCGTTCTGAACGCAACCAACGCAACAGTCTGAGCCAAGCTCAAAGGGGTCATGAAGCGATATCGGGATGGGATGTTAATGGTTTTGCAGAGGCCTAATGGTCCTAGTCTGGCCCAAGTATAATCGCACAGACCGCCACTGATTCAGAAACTCTCTTTGTCGCGGTAAAATTGCGAGGATAAAAGGGGACTATTTCTTTCAGTCTTGCCTTCGTAAAGCTTGATGACGTAATTGTGAGATCGAAACCACCCGCCCGACGATAGTCGAGCGCGGCTCATGAATAGGACACGGCAACTGCGTGAACACTCGACTTCGGCTCGTAACAATCAATTCCTTGGCGGACACTCGAGTAGTGGCTCGTGTCCAACCGCTGCGGTGATGAGAATAGCCGAACTCGAACAATGCCTGGAACTCAGCACGCGTTTTCTACTCAGCCGACCACAACGCGTGGCTGTGATTAACATTGGCGGCATAGGATAGGCACCGGGTCACGTGTCGCTTGTTCTGGCTCCGAGGTGAAGGGATGAACGGTGCTCATATTCCTCGAATTTTATTGGCGACTGCCACGGTCTATAGGAAGAAAAACCAAGGCAAGTTTATTCAGTTGTTAACGTTAGGGAGTGATTCTAAGTAGTATTTCGCGAAAGCAGAAACATCGTTTCATGACCCCTTTAACCATGTCAACGATATATAAATAAGAGTATGAATCAAATCGTATGAACCCGCTACACTTCCACGTGGACCCTATGCGGATGACCGTTCCCGTTTTGCGCACCGCTGCTCTTCGTACAAGGACAGCGGCGCATAACCACACTCGGCCAGTATCCGACAGCAGCGAGTCTGTGCAGGACACGGGAACGCCCGAGTACCAATCGATATGGAGGAGAATCGAGCGTCATCGGTCCTTGCTCCCTACCGAGAAGCTGTACAGCAGGGACGTCCTCAATGAAGTGATGGAGGGCAAAGCGGTCATCCTCAGCGATCGGAGTTCCATCGTGTACAAGGTGCCTCATCGTCTTTGCCATCTATAGAGGAGAAGAGAAGAGCGTGCTTGACGTCAAAGCGCCTAGCTCTGATTGGAGGGATTAGTGGGTATGTGCAAAGGCTATAGCTGCCTTTGTCTCCACCCGCTCTTTCTCTCTCCAATCAGAGCGAACAAGAGCGTCCCCTACTCCTCACGTAGGGGCTGGCGTTGGGCGTTCAAACGCCAGACCCAACGCGAAAATGGGAGGAGGACGCTCTTGTCTGCTCTGCTTGTGTGTAAAGAACGCGGTGGAAGCTTGTAACCATTGCCTGGCTATAACACCAACACCGATAGAGTTGACGATTGTACATTATGCTCGTTTTCCTCAATGAAAGCAAAATAAATCTCATTTCACGC
The DNA here is from genome assembly GCA_037355805.1 of Ixodes ricinus. Lineage (NCBI taxonomy): Eukaryota > Metazoa > Arthropoda > Arachnida > Ixodida > Ixodidae > Ixodes > Ixodes ricinus. The sequence continues at coordinate 381 of JAZHYW010040727.1, read as the reverse complement.
GTTATATTTAGCTTTTGATCAACCGCGAAAGGCGTAGCACATCGCTAATAGTATCATCCCTAAACACGGTGAACTAATGAACCACAAAGTAACCGAGGTCTTTGGAAGAAAATGAACCAAAAGGGTGCTCTCAGTCTTCGAAGCTTATAGCTTGATGTAGGGTGAGGCATGTCAGTCGGAGCCTTCCTTGGAGACGAATCACTGAGAGCAGGCTGCGCAAACATTACACTGATTTTGACAGGCTGACTTTAGACAAGTGCAGATATATAGAACAGAGTAAGGCACAGCGCTGTAATAGTTGCTTCCCTGAAATGCGCATGAAAGAGTGTTTGATTTTAATTTGAACGGATATTTTCATGGCTTGTCTGGCGAAGGCACCCG